>LS521132.1:5270-22767 GCA_900490845.1 Pristionchus japonicus
CTCCGAATCAGCACAAGGACCAGGAATGAGTTTATAATTTTTCTAAAGTTGCTCGAGGCTTCCTCTTTCGATTGCAACCGAGAACGAGGCAAAATCTTTATTTTGAACGGACTTATGATTTTTCTTGTGAAGCGAGTTTTGTGAAAAATCACTGAAGCGACCGCCTTTGACCAGCTGTAGCTCACGAATGAAATTTTTTTAAAATATTTCCTAATCGGTTTTGAAAAGAGCATCCTTCAGGCTATTTATAGTGCCTTTCGGGGACCTGTAGGACCAACTTTTGGCATACCGCCGCGGGGTGGGTGATTCTATCGCGATTCGTCTCTTATAGCTATTGATTGACAGTGTTTCGAGAAAATGAGAGACTTTTCTATAACAAAGCCGAGGTCTTTGACTTCTAATTTCTGCTCAAGTTTAGTGGTGCCTATGGTATATTCTCTTTTCGGGTTCGTTCTACCTAAGTGCAAAGAGTTGCATTTGTGCGCTGCTAGGGGAAGTTGCCACTCTTCGGACCAACTAGCAATGGTGTCTATCGCACTCTGTAATGGGGTACCATCGTCACCTTTGCCAAAGGCACGATAAATTTTGATGTCATCTGCGTACATTCGCGCGATAACGCCGTTTTTCTGTACTAGAGAGGGGATTTCGCTGAGAGAGGGGATTTCGCTGAGAGAGGGGATTTCGCTATGTACGGATAAGAAGATATGAATTTTGTTTTCCTGAACTTATAAGTTGCACACCATGCACGCGACGACGAATCCCAAAATGTGCACATCATCGATCAGGAACTCAGACCCTCTCATGCTATGGTAGTGAGGAGAGCTGGATCTTTGTGATAAGGAGATGTCCGAGGGATGCTGACTTTTTACCGAGACAGTCTCTAAAATACCAAGAGTTCTCCAATTGCAGGTGCTGCTCAATTTGGTCAATGCTCTCGCAACCGATTCATTCGATTCGATGGCCGTTGACTACAATGCTCTTGGTTCATTCTTCTCTCACCCAACGATTTCTCTACCCCAAGAATGGGCTCCACTGATGGGAAAAATCATCGAACTAGTTGCAACTTCATTGGAAAAGGTTCCTCAGTTCAGTGGAATCAAATTCAGAAGCGATATATGACGCCGTGTATGTTAGGTTCAACAAGACTCTGGAACTGGCCAAGAACCAAAAGGGCTCAAAACGTGCTGCCAAGGGTTGTTAGCGATGCTGAACAACCTGGCAAGTTCGAATTTGCATAATCTCCCCTTTTCGCTCCAGCACGCCACCCTCTCATTTATGGCTTTAATCGCGGTTTCGATGGCTTTTTGTCAAAAGTGGTCAAAATGGTCCGAAATTTTGCAAAAGTCCAATAATGTAAAACGACCAAATGCGAAAAAAGATCAGGACAGTGTCTCCTAATTACAGTTGACGAGTTAGTTCTCGTAAGCATCTTGTCAAAATTTCACTTTTTCTCCGCAACAGAAATCGCTAAAAAAATATGAATTCAGCTTTAATCGAAGAGCGTTCGATTCTGGTCGTCTATGCAAAATTTCTGGCCATCTTGACTACTTTCTGACGAAAAACTATCGAAAACCGCGATTACAGTCATGAATGATGGGGTTGCGTGCTGGAGCGGAAAAGGGACATTATGCAAGTTTAAACTTGCCAGGTTGTTCAGCATCGATAGCAACTCATGTGGGTTTGAGCACGTTTTCGTTTTTGGCCTGTTATAGAACCCTGTCGACTCTTGTTGAACCCTACGCGAACGGCCTCATATTTTGATCGTTTCAATATTGTTTGGAAAAATTGTTGAACTATGCCATCATCTTTTTGTATTTTCGGAAGCTCAGTGCTGCAATAATAAATGAGTGTAAAGTTTTATAAATGATAATGGCCTCTTTTGGATCGAACAAAGCTATACGAAATAAGAGATCCACAGGGAGATAACGGTCCATCTCAAAGCATATTGTTCTTCTTTCTGGTCTTTATCCCATTTCGACTTCCTACCGTCACCCCTTCCCACGATCTTGCATGTGCATTATCGTTTCGCGATCAGAAAGAATGCGCGCGCGTGGCCTTGAAAAGCTACCGTCTCCTCCTCCCTCACCACCGATGCGCAATGAGCACTGCAAGAGAAACACACTCAATAGGGGAGACAAGGGATCGAATGTTTGCAACTTACTTACAGTACGCTCGCACTGCCGTTTTCTCCTACACACATCATAACTTTGACAAAATGGTGTTTTTCCAAAATGGATTTTTCCAAATGCTTTGAAACATATCCCTATCAAACAGAGGAGATTTTTTTATGTGATTACACAAGTTCTTATCCATCCCGTCACCGTCAAAAGACAATGATAAATACTTTTCGGCGCTCTGTCCAAGTTGTTATCCGAGCATTGGAAAGGTGTCTCGACCGAAATACAAACATATACTTTTTTTAAAGGATGGGAAAATAGATCCAATGACGGAGTTACATCGCTACTTCATAGATGTAGTGTTGGATAGAGCTTAGCATTTCCGAGAATAGTCCAATTCTTCTTCCCTCATTTCTTGATCTTAATCAAAGGTAGCTTCTTCATAGCTGAAATCGATACCAGAGATTCGTATTTTCGAGTATGAGTGACCTGCTAACCTGCTTTCAACACTTTCAATTTGTCCCCCATTCTTTCGAATTATACAGAGAAAAATTTGAAGGACTCGAAAGTGATACGAAAATATGAAGACAAGAGACTTTCCAAGCTCAAAAGGCGTGGTCGACAAGCAATTTCACGGTCTGCCGACCTGACCACTCAGTCTCTCTAATTGAACCGACTCTAAAGGTGATTCAAACCGGAAATCAACAGTGATCACACATACGAGATTGAGCGAGATCTATCAGTGTAAAAGAACGAGAGATTGCAAGGTTAAAGGAGGGGCGCAAAGGTGTACGCTCTCTTCATGAGATGCATCTCTAGTCCGTGACCAGCTTTCTTCCACCGCGCTTGTAAGAAATTTAATGAAAAAGGGTGCTCAATCAAATTTTTGAAGAAAAAAAAACAAGCTTTCATATGCATTGCGTTACTACAGTTGACGATCACAGGGCTGCGAGAGACAGTGCAAAATGAAGAGACGGCGACACGTCTTAAGGGGGAGGGTTCATTGGGTTTCGACAAGATCGCACGTATCTCTAGGTGAGATCAACCACTCTCCATTCTCTCGCCGTTTCTCGGTTTAGCGTTCGCTACATAAACACCCTGTCGACTGATGCGCATCATTTGTACTTTTCCTTCTCCAGATTTTCCGCCGCGTGCCTGCTTATTTACCTATAGTACCTACAGTACCCACCGTATTCCAGCAACTGAAACTTCTGCGTACTCCACGCAATGGACAACATTCAGCAGAGAGCGAGCAGTTTCATGGACCGATGTGAGCGTTTTTCAAGATCGCTTGTTCGTTTTCATGACTGGCGTTGGTCTATTGATCTCTCGGAACGCTTTAGTTGGGTAGACTTACTCATGAAAACCGCTAGAAAAAGGTTCAAGGGGAAGCATTCCACGAGCAAAACACAATCATTATTCGGTGGAACATCACAAGTTTTTAAAAGGCAGTTTTCAGTTGCGTCGCTCGCGTCTTCAACGAATGACAATCCGAATGCAACGACTTCCGGCAGCTCGTCATCCTTTTCAACTTCCTCTACAGGTAAGAAGTAGTCGCGTACTTTCGTGTTGCACACTAACGAATCTCTAAACGATTTTGTCAGTGGAGTTAATCGCTCATAATAACAGCAAAATTTATGCAGGAACAACTGCCGTTACTCATCCCTTCTTCATCAGCAATCTCCCCTCTTCGGATCAGGATCAACTGCGACAAGTACTCGATAGACTCACATCATCGAAATAGGACATCTTGACACTTTTGTGCAAGAAATCATGTCTAATTAATCGGCATACCGTTTTCGCTTCGATGAATTTCAAGCGTAATTATTACTTGTTGTTTGTGTTATTGCACCTGTGCTTGCGCAGAAAAAGTCATGACCAGATTTGTTGATCAGAGGAGGTAATTTCTCCCGATTTCACTTTGGATGATATAGAAAACAAGGATACATGAGGGATTGAGTGAACACAGGGGACGGTTGAGAATGACAGACGCAGCTGTGCTCTTCAGTGCAGTTGCCAGTGATGCGATAGCGATCTGACCTGGATGCAAAGGGAGCCAAGTAAGAGCTAGAGTGTATGTAGAATGGACTTCCAGTTGTCGTAGAAACCAATTCCATCAAGATATGAACTTTTCAATTATCAGGTTGAGACGATTCGACAACAAAGCATAGAAATATTTCGAACTGTCCTGTATAGAATATTTCAAAACGCATATTGATGAGCGAGTATATGAGGCCGTCCGATTTAGGTCAACAAGGGACTGGACGAGACAATTGAGAATTTCGAGTGAGAATGCAAGATGCTAAGAACTATCGACTTTGATCGTCGATTCAGAAGATACGGACACCCTCAAAATTTTTCATTTTAGCTTAAATTTTTCACTCTGTTAAGATATTTATTACTACAAATATAATTTTTAGCACGCAATATTTATTGCTCATGATAAAACGTTTCTGAAGTTGATTCCACAGAACTGAGGAACTTTTTCGAGTGAAGTTGCAATTAGTTCCGTGATTCTTCCCATCAGGGGGACCCACTCTTCGGGAACAGAAATCGATGGTTGAGAGAAGAATGAGGCAAGAGCAGGGTAGTTGACGTCCCTCGGATCAAATGAATCGGTTGCGAGAGCGATCACCAAGTTGAGAAGTACCTTCAAGTTGGAGACCTCTCTGTTGCAAAACTACTTAGTGACGATATTTTTCCTAATTGTAATAATTCCTTTCAACGCTTACCTGTGCTTCCGCGGACAACGATCCTTCAACCGTATTCATGAGATTCATGAGAGTGCGCGGATCACTCATGTCACTGTCAGACTCGACATTCTTCTGAAAACATGATTTATGAGAAGGAGATTAGGTAACAATTAAATCGAGGCGAAGCTTATAGTCCAAGCAAGTCTGCAAACATTATTCTCAATATGGAATCTACACTAATCATCACAGATCTTTTCCAGTTTTTTTGTCAAGCAAATTCCTTCAAGAAATAAGGGAAATCAAAAATTACCTTTGAACTCATAATTATCGGGCGATTCAGTGAGTTGCAGTGCAGGAAATTGAGAGTTTTCAAGAGCGAAAGGCGTGGTCTGCGAGCTATTTCCTGGTTGACGACCTGGTCGCTCACTCTCTCTAGTTTAGTCGAGAGTGATACGAACCGGAAATCAACAGTCATCATGCGAATTTGATCAAGATCTTTAATGAAGATCTTTAATTGATAAAGAGTGGAAAGAGATATCGCAAGATGACAGGAGGGTCACATGGATCAAACTCTCTTCGGGAAATGCATCTCTAACCTGTGACCAACACCAACACCAATCTCCTGAACGAAATGATATTAAAAACCTGCGCGAATTCAAATTTCGATTCGTACAACTTTCACATATTTTGTTCGTTGTTTCAGTTTAATATCTCAAGGATGAGAAAGAGTGTGCAAAACGGAGAGACGGAGAGACCTATTAGGGAGAGGAGTTCATTTGATTTCGACTAGATTGCACGTATCTCTAGGCAAGATCAACCACTCTCCATTCTCTCGCCACATCGCGGGGTAGCTACATAAACCCTTCACTGTCGACAAATGCGAACCATTTGTATTTTCCTAATCCAGATTTTCACACGGCGTCCCTTACTAAGTGCCTATAGTACCTACAGTATTCCAGCAACACAAACTTCTTCTTACTCAACGCAATGGACAACATTCAGCAGAGAGCGAGCAGTTTCAAGGACCGATGTAAGCGTTTTTTCGAGTTTCAATATTCATTTTACCGGCCAGAGTCTATTCGCGCCTAGATACGGTTCAGACACGTAGATTTTTGAAACTCATACTCGTCAATCAGCCCCTCGTTAGACAGTCGTAAATGAAGAAGGAATGAACAACAATCTTATATTCTAAAATGGTATATTTTCAGTCGCGTCGCTCGCATCTTCAACGAATGACAATCAAAATGTGACGACGTCCGGCAGTTCTTCCACCTTTTCTACTCCTTCTACAGGTAAGAATTTGTTCGCGTACTTCGAAAATATCTAGCATGAATCACTAAACCATTTGGCCAATGATGTCTGCATAGTCGTCAATTGCTCACAATAGCAGTAAAGAAATACCGGAATACCTTTACATTTTCCCTGAAACATCAAAGATTTCCAGCAGGAACAACGGCCGTCGCTCATCCCTTCTTCATCAGCAATCTCCCCTCTTCGGATCAAGATCAACTGCGACAAGTGCTCGATAGATTGACATCATCAAAGTAGGATTTTATCACACTTGTAATTTACTTTTCTTCAAGAAATCATACCTAATTTATTGGTTTTCCGTTTTTGCGTTGATGAATTTCAACCATGTACCTTATTGGTTATTTGTGTCAGTACACCTGCGCCTTGATAAAGTCATTGTTTCATTGCGGCGACCAGAATATAATTTCGCCTGATTTCACTGAGACTTGAGAGAACACATGTGACGGTTGATATCCACTCAAACATGGGTACCGTATTCCTTGCAATAGTTTCTTGCTACTGTATCAAATGGATTATTCCCTGAATGCCGTACGACTTTGTACAGATCAAAAATATTTGCTGCTACTGATTCCAAAGGGAGATAAAGCTAAGAAAGCCGAAGAAAGTGTGATCCAATAGGAAGACTCTAGCATGGTACCGCATGTTACGGGGCCAGATGGAGCTTCGGAGATGGAGCAATGGATAAAATGTAGCACTTCCAAAAATAGTTCGAATTCTTCTTCTCCCAGTCTCTCTACTGATTTTAATCAGGGGTAGCTTCCATTGAGCTGAGCTCAATTAGAGATGGAGTGTTGGATAAAACGTAGCATTTCCGAGAAAGGGCGAATTCTTCCTTTCCTAGTGTCTCTACTGATTTTAATCAGGGGTAGCTTCCATTGAGCTGAGCTCAAATAGAGATGGAGTGTTGGATAAAACGTAGCATTTCCGAGAAAGGGCGAATTCTTCCTTTCCTAGTGTCTCTACTGATTTTAATCAGGGGTAGCTTCCATTGAGCTGAGCTCAATTAGAGATGGAGTGTTGGATAAAACGTAGCATTTCCGAGAAAAGGTGTTTAGGAAACTTCTTCATCCTCAAGAGGCGTGGTCTGCAAGCACTTTCCTTCTTGCCGACCTTTTCATTCAGTCTCTCTAGTAGAATCGATTCTTAAGGTGAAACGAACCGGATATCAACAGTGCATCACGCATTTGGGCGAGATCTTTAGAGAGAGAGAGAGTGAGAGCGATTGCAAGGTGAAAGGAGGATAACAGAGATTGCACTCTCTCTTTGAGATGCAACTCTAGTATGTGGTGTGTTGTTTTGGAATCCACACCAAATTTTGAACCAGCCGTTCAATTCTGCAAAAAGTGCGACGAGAGCGAAGAGACTCGTGGTGAAGATGCAATCTTTTGCGAAAATCAACATGAAATAATTTATTTCTTGAATATGAGAGGATGGTATGACCATCTTCTTCTCACTCGCAATGTTTCGAAAGTCTGTTGTTTTAAATATTCATTCAATTTGAGGTCTCGATCACTCTTTCTAGGTGTGTTTCAGATGGGTTCAGTAACACCAGATCATGAAAATATGAAAGTTGCGAATGTGTTTTATCTGACGGAGTTATCATATCTGGTTCTGCTAGAGCTGATAGGCGTCATAGTAGCACTTCGAGGGCGTTAAGCGACCTCCTCCTTCTTCTCCCACCACTGCACGAAGAAGTAGTCCCCTGCAGCTCCGCTGGGCGTCCAATCAACAGTCAGGTTCTTAAATTTAGGCACTTTTCCCTCGTTTCCACCACCGACATTCTGAGAATGGTATAACGAACCTTCGTATAGAATCTGTACTGATCGGCGGTCCGGAGGTGACTCTCACTCTGCAATAGACTTGATTTGTCAGTCGGTAACATGAGAATTTCTCAGTCTTTCACAGACACGTCGCCTTTTCTCGTCAATGCCAAATGGTCTCATGGCTTCGCTATTCAAGGGTGAAGTAATGAGATATCCCTAGCTTCACCTGTGCGCAACTCCGTCGTCCGGATTAGTGAGCGTCAATCCATTCGCGTTCGACGCCGCGTACACTCCGACGATTGCGGGACTACAAATGATCATGATTCCCTACCAGGAGCCAACTTCCGACTATCCAGTAAAGGCACTTGAAGTCCCTCGGGATACCATGCCCAGTAAGGTGATAATAACAATAAATAATCTCACTCATCACTGGTGACCTCTGCGTGGATTGCGGTCTTGACATCGTAGAGACTCGAGCGGTACGGCTGAATTATTGATATTTGGGAAGTAAACTTCTATTCTTTAAATTGAATTTTGCAAGATATGATCTGCTGGTGAGTATTTTCGCGCATTGTTTATGTTTCGATATTGATATATTTGGAAACCAGATGGGTCCTGCATGCCTACGGCATGCCCGCTGTTCACTGAGAATATTTTAGAATCATCCCCTCTACCCTCATCAACCCCACCTCCCCTCTCCTCCCCTCTCCTCCCTCTCCCCCTCCACTCTCCTCCCCTCTCCTCCTGAGTTTCGCAATATTTCGCAATCCTGAGGAGAGGCACTCGTGTTACGAAACTTGTTTACGTGTATTTCGTAATGGATACACGCACGGACGGACGCACGGAAGAACACCTCTGCTTTATATAGGTGTATGATGTTGTTTTTGCGATATTTTAATGCCCACTCACCTGCTTGCCACTGCATCCATGAGCTCCGGGCGAGCCGACAAAGCTGGTCTTGTCGAAGCGCAGCTTGTTCGCTGAATTAGCTTAGAGTTGCTGAATATCTTGAACGAATGCAAATAACACGATCTAGAGGCTATGGAACAGAATTCTGAAGATCGTTTTCATCTTGCTCTCGAATGATAAGATGACCAGTAAAATCTGTGGAATGCTACACTTACTGATTCCCAGAGTGGCGGTGAGGTTCTGCAGATGAACAGCCATATCCCAGGCGATGGAGGCGATAGGCCCGTTGACCTCCATTGCGAGGCCGGTGAAGGGCACGCCAGGGCTGGTAATGCAACAATTGAAATCATCCGTCGAAATGATCTCACATCCGGTGGTACACATCCATGCAGTCGGAGTCGTACATGCCATCGAATCCGGTCAGTGTAGCACGCAGGGGTCCGATGGCCTGATGAGCATTCCTTTACGACATTCTATGAAAAAAATACCTCGGGTAATCTAATGAAATTGAGGTAACTGTGAAAAGTCGCAGTACCGATGAATCCTGTCGAAGAGTGAACGGTCGCGCACTCATCACAGTCAGTTCGAGAGGCGAGGTGATTGGCAGGTTCAAGCCATCCGCCTCGAAGGCTCTTCCGGAGTCGAGCGCTGCGCTTTGAGATGGTCTAAGCCATTCATTTGGGTGAAACTCATCAACTATCGGGAAAATGGAGCTGTAGAAAGCTTACCGCTATGGCGACCATCGAAGGCGTACAGAACGAGTGGACCGGCGTCCATCTTCGCATTCGCGTTCACGACGGTGAGCTTGGCCGTCTTCTGCAAGTTGCTGAGCGTTTTTTTAAACAAATATTCGTACAAAAATGCTCCTCTTTGAGCTACGATTATTGTTTGATTTGCTGATTCTAACCATAGATACCCTCGACGCCGGCGACCTATTTTTTACCATGAACTCCGGGTAATGGTAAAAAGAGTGCCGCCATTACTGGACAACCATGGTTCTAACGAACATTGACGATCAACGGCCACTTCTCGTTCGTCGTCGGGTCGATCCGGGATGCGAGGTCGGCGGCACTGAGAGGGACATTAGTCAATTGTTTATCGAATCCAAAAGTGGGTAGAACGTAGAGGAAAATCTGGTACTTGTAGAGTTCTTCGGAAGAGTGTCTACCCACCATCTAGTCCATAGAGTGCGTAAAACATATCCATTATTAAGGGGAATTCCACAATAGTCGAAATTCGGACCTTACGAATCCACTTGGCAGCTGGATGAGGAGATTGGAGGCGAGTTTGCGGGAGTCGGGCGTGATCGAGGCGTAGATGGCACAGGAGACCTCGCACGGGCCGTCGATGGACACCTTGAAGTTAAGAAGTTAGGATTAGCCCCCTCTTTTGTACTTTTGCACAATTCCAACGTTGTTAACGGTCTTTTACAGCACCCAGTTGTGCAAAACTCACACTGGCCTGTCCCTTGAAGTCGAACTCATCGTAGATTTTGCTTGCGTAGAAGTCGACTCGGGCGTCTGAATTTGGAGGAATCAGATGGAAATGGAGAGTGAAGGTGAGTGAATGAAGCAAACCTGCGAGGCTGGCGATAAGCAGAAGACATCCGAGTACGATCATTGTGTATCCTGGGTTTCGGGTCGGACGCGGGGTATTTATACCCGCTGACTGCGTCAATACTCGACCACGGTAAAGGATCACGTACATTCTGAGTCAATGCTTATCATTCCGGTGCTTAGATACGAGTCAGGATTAGTTCAACCGTTGTTGCTTTGGTGCGCAGAGCTATGCATCGTGCGTCTTCAATGAAAAACGTTCTCAATCCAGCATGTGTGTATTCCCATCGATGCTTGTTCAGTGAGTTTCGCTAATTAATATTATTTTTTAGCAATTGAAGACTGGAATAGGAGGGATAGAGTTAAATTCAAAGCTTGGAGCAACAAAACGCCAACGATTAATTCCCTAATCTCTCTCTCTCTCTCTTGATCTTCTGATTCATTCTCTGATTCAAGCGATTCAAGCTATAAGCTTGAATACACACGTGAGGATTATTCTTGTTTCGTCCTAATACCCATAGATGCGCGCTGATGCCAGTCGGTACAAGTCGTTGTAGCTATATTTTCGTCGGAAAGCGCTCTGGAGATAAACGGTTCCTTTATTGTCACGCGAAACATCCGTGACTCAATGTATATCATTATCTGCTGTTTTGTTGCCGATCATAGCATTATTCACAGGAAATAGTTCATTGAGCGTATCTCATTTTCAACCATTGGCGATTTCAGTTGAACATTTTATCCATTTCAGATCTTCTGCTATGAATTGAAGCTTCCGTAGCACAGTCGCACATTCATCCTGCGCTTCTCGCCGAATCGGCTGTCGTTGACTCGAGTGGCGCAATTGGGGTTGATCTGCAGAGCAGAAGCTTAGAATATGTCAGGTGAGTTCTTTGTCAGCACTAGGTTGGAAGATAATCTGCTGGATGAACACCTAATGAGGGTAAGAGAACAACTGTTATGTAAAAGACGGAACATGCAAATGGTGCTCATCCAGTAGGTTATCATTCGAATGTTCTCATCCGACCTAGTGCCTCTTTGTCGAGTTGTTCCACTTGCCTACACATCGTCATGAAATGCATAATGAGAGCTCTGCGGTAGTCGCGCATCAGCGTCATCGTAGCGACCGCGTCCAGTGGAAGAAAGAATGAGTTGATCATCGAGATCCAGCCACTGAACATTCATTGTGTGCCCTTACGAAAGCTGATATTCCTGAAACTGAAAATGTGCACGTCGTATTGCGTACCGTTATGCGCATCGCTAAACACGGTGAATGTTAATGAGAAAATTAGAAAGCAAATGTTCTACGTCTGCCAAATAATTAGGAACAGATCATACATCTCAGTAATCTGTGGTAAAGATTCGCGAAAAAATTCCGCTGATCGCTGAATGGTGTGTGAGAAAAAGAGAAACTTTCATTCAAGGTATTTACATAGGTACTATTAGTATGGGCTAAATACTCCTAGGTGGAATTAGGCGTGCGACATATCACGCCTCTCACGTAAGAATCGACTCAGAATGACTGAATCTGTCAGCGAGCCAAATTTTGATGTCGGGTTTTCTGCGGTTTTGGGTCCTACTAGGCACCCCCAGGCCACCTGTGAAAGGATTAGTTATATGGATGATTCCCCAATGAGCTGCAGCACCGGTAAGGTGCAGCCTGGCAAATTCTAGGTCGTGATTCTACTCTTCAAAGTGAACATAAAATAGAGTTCGGGACCTGTTTCGGAATGTCCTAATGATGCTCTATCGACACACACCGATAGTGAATCGATATCTCGTCTCTTCTTCGAGATATGTGCATTTCACAGGGGACCTGGGGGTGCCTAGGAGGGCCCAAAACCACAAAAATCCCGACATCAAAATTTGGCTCGCTGACAGGTTCAGGTCGATTCTAAGGTGAGAGGCGTGATATATTCCTTATTTCTCAATGAGCTTGGGAAAATGAGCTTCATTTTTTATCAAAAACGGTTGACGTTTCACCTCATTCGTCAACTTTTTGTAATGCATGGCTTGTGTTCTGCGCGTTTCTCGCTATTTTTTTGTGAGCATTTATTTGATCAGAAATTCTAGTTTGCTCAACTCTAGAGTTGACATGATACACATTCGTTCCGCTTCGAATAACTTCTCCAAACAGTTTAGTTCAATGATATCTTTATTGAGGTCGTCCTACCAAACTCAGAATTCAAACAAAACGGAATTTAGTTTACCCATTTATCATAGGAAGTGAAAATATCTTCCTATGATAAATAGCTTATTCAATTGTTTGGATGTGCTGAGTAGTCGTTTTTCCTCGATAAAAAGAGTAAAACTAGCAATTTGCTTCTCTTCATAGCAAATAGCAGTGAAGGAAAACCGAACATCCCACATCATTATCGTTGAATTGATCGAGAAAGAAGAATGCATGCACAAATGAGGAAAGATGAAAAGAGGTGGTTGAAGCAGTGGATGCGTCAATAATCGAAGACAGTTGAGTTGAATCGCGTCATCGACGGCTCTCCACATTGGTAAGACTGACGGGAGATACTTTGGAGGTCGATGATTGAAGTGCTCGACTCATTGATGGCCTGGAATATGTATAATCAAATGAGTGAATTTACTGAGAGAAAGTGGTGATAATCGTCGAACCTGCACGTCACAAGCGCCCACACAGTATTTCGATAGTCACGCATTAGCAGGATAGTAGCGATCGCATCAAATGGAGGAAAGCAAGAACAACTGACGGAGATGAAGTCACTGAAGAGGCTGATGAACGTTCCATCGGAGCCCACACGCAACGTACCAGAACAAGCTGAAGTCAACGCCGAATAGGGGCATGAGAATAGCATTTCCCGCAGTTGAGTGGAGAAACACTACAGGGACAATGGTCTTCAAGTTTTGGTTTGTTTTTGGTCTTTGTGAATGCACAAAACCTGCACAGTAAGAGTCCGAAACAGTGCATATTGTAGTTGCTTTGTTCTCGCAGATAAGGCTTGGGCTTGCGAGAGATAGCGAAGGATGGAGATCATGCAGAATACCTGAATCTTCCTTAAAAGTTGTTATTTACCTGAATAAAACTTCACCATGAACGTAATTCCGGCGCTGATAAGCGTCATGAAGACTGCGACTCCCAACAAAGGGCGAACCATATAGTGCCCATCGCGCTATACAAAATACATTTAGCAGCTTGAGGGTTTATGAAACTTACATAATAATCGGACAGCACAATCGAATGCTTCATTGAGTCTAGCCCATACTTCCTTTTGAATTCGGGCGCCATATCTCGACGGGCTTCGTCTGTAGCGACGTAGAGAAAGAAACACGATGCGTACCTATGCTCATAAGTTTTGAAGATCAATAAGAGAGAAACCTCACCAGATGGAAAATATTGTAAAGGCGAATAGAGCTAGGAATACGGGAAACCATTTGGTGGAAAAGAGCTTGAGTTTCTGGGGACTGAAAGGAGAATCTCATCAAAAATCAAGACTGTGTAGCTTGCCTCACGACAGCCCAGTATCGATAAAGGAAGTTGTACGAAACAACGACGAGAATTACAGAGAATGTTGAGGCGAACACGCAAATCATGTGCTGAAAATTTTTCAGTTTTTTCATCAGCTAGAATTGGAGCAAAATCAAACTAGGTTGTCGCATCTCGTGAGGAACATCGCAAACGCATGTCCTTTGGTAATCATTTTCTGAAATCGTTACACCCATTTCGAATTTGAGTTTGAGAGCTCACATCCCCGCAAATGTAGGAGATTGTTGCGAACACGAGGTCATTGACAACGAAGGTCAACTGAATAATTCATTTCTTGATCTGATGATGTATGCATTCATACCTGTAAGAACTTGTAAGCGGATTCGCCCTTCTTCACTCGTAGAATAAGGAAAATGAGTACTGAGTTGAGGATAAGACCCGACCCTGGAAACCCATTGTCATGAGCAAATCATGATACTGAAGACTGGAACGCTATCAAACCTACAATAATTGATGATCTCAACACGATTTGCGATGTGGATAAGATTCATTGCGAATGATACTGTAAGCTCTGCCTGATATGTCTTCCTGCAGCCTCAGGAAGCGATAAATGAACATCACTTCACTATCGCTGAGCTTGGGGATGAATAGAGGTGTTGATGATAGCGAGAAGGAAAACAGCGTTCGATGAATAATTTCTTTTTAATGCGTTAGTAACGTTGTTTGATCTCTAAAACTTCAAATGTCTAAGTAAGGCTTTAGACGTCAATCACCGCGGGAAAAATAAAAAAAAAGGTAAAGGTAAAGGTAGTTCCGTCTTCAACGTGTTTTTCAACGTGCGGAACAGACGGGAGACGGGAAAAATAATGCAAATCATCCGCCCATTAAACTTCTCAAGAATCATTTCGTTTTGCACATTCGACGTTCTCGAGTGAAATCTCCGAACAAGACTTCAACTATTTGTCATTTTTGACTTTCGCTCCGTAAACATTGCTCGATTTATTTATTCTGTTTCTAGCATTCGACATTGAACAATTACAGATTTGTGAGCTTTAAAGGCGACTTTCCACATTCGTGAGACTGACTGGGGATACTTTCGAAACCGAAGATTGTAGAGCACGGCTCATCGACGGCCTGGATTAGAAAAATGTTGGAAACGTTCGACTTTGCAGGGAAATAAGCCGGCTACACAAACCTGCACGTCACCAGTGCCCAGGTAGCATTTCGATAGTCTCTCATTAGTAGAATCGTAGCAATGGCGTCAAATGGAGGGAAACAGGAGCAGCTGACTGAGATCCAGTCACTGTAACGGTTTTCTGTAGCAAACGTGCTAAATTGCACCCGAAAAAAAAGAAAAAAAACGCACCAGAACATGCTCAAATCGATTCCAAACAGAGGAAACAGGATCGTAATGCCACACGTCGAGTGAAGAAAGACTACAGGAACAATGGTCTAAAATGAATTGTTTACTGGCATTTGCTCATCGGGAACAATCGAAACCTGAACAGTCAGCGTCCTGAACAGCGCGTACTGTAGCTGTTTGGTTCTCACAGAGATGGCCTGGGCTTGTGCGAGATACCGGAGGATTGAGACCATGCAGAATACCTGAGAGGTTTCTTCGCGTTAGACATTGAACTGAAACAACACAATGCGAAGGAAAACTCACCATGAACGACAACCCGGCGCTAATTAGTGTCATGAAGACAGCTACTCCCAACAGTGGGCGGACGTTGTAGTGCCCTTCTCGCTACAAAACAAGAGTAATCGTGGGATGAAAGGTTGGCTCACATAGTAATCAGCGATAACCATCGCGTGCTTCATCGCATCCAGTCCGTATTTGCGCTTGAACTCGGGCGCCATGTCTCGGCGGGCTTCATCCGTAGCCTCGTAGAGATTGAGCAGCGTTGAGTACCTTCAGACGCAAGATTCTTGAGGGATTGAGAAGCAAACAGTTACCACACAGTCAGAAACGCAACAATGAATGCAACCAGACACAGCGGAAACCATGAGGTGGAAAAGAGTTTGATCCGCTGTGGGCTGAAAGGGCATTTCGAAAAGGGGTTTCAGAAGTTGGCTGACCTGACGACAGCCCAGTATCTGTAGAGAAAGTTGAAGCAAACAACGACCAGAATGCAGGCGAAGCTTATGGCAAAGATACAGATCAAGTGCTGGAGAAAAATCAAGACTCGGAACGATTCGAGATCAGGCAATACGGAATGAGGTCAGACGAGAACCGACTGGATGTGTACTCAATGAGGGCTAGAGACAAGAGTTATGTAACAGTCGGAATATGTACATCGCTCTCATTCAGTCGGTTCTCAACCGACCTAGTACCAGAAATACTCACAACACTGTTTGCATTGGTGAGAAACATCGCAAACGCACGTCCTTTGGTGATCATTTTCTAAATTTTGTTTTCATTTTTTTTATTTCGAAATTTGCTTACATCTCCCAGGGTATACGAGATCGTCGCATAGAAGAGGTCATTGAAGACGAAGCACAACTGAATACAGCAATCTTTCAAATAAGGACTGCAAGAAACCCATACCTGCAAGTATTTGTATGCGGTTTCACTTCGTCTCACTTTGACGATTAGGAAAACGAGTAATAGATTCAGGGACAGGCCCGACCCTAAAACTCATTTATCAATGAGATGCCGAAGAGAAAAACTCACAATAGTTGACGGTTTCCACGCGGTTTGCGACGTAGATGAGATTCATATCAATGATACGGTACTGATGTCGATTGCAGCCTTATATCGTATTCTGCACACACACGCACACACGCAGGAAGTGATGAATAATCAGAAGCTAAGCCTACGCTGATCGCCTCTGATGAATGAGGATATAATGAAAAAGTGAAGGAAAAACAGTTGATTTCCAGCAAAACCGTGAATGAATGATGCTTTCCATGTATTCGACGAAAGATCAGAGAATGTACCGAGAAATAATAAATTGTTCTTCTCACTGAAATGGAGAGAGTTGAAGCAGAATTGATCTAACCTATTTTTTAGGAAAACATGTACTTAGAAAACTCATATGAGACGAATCGCGATAGGATTACCCATCCCTTGGCAATATGCCAAAAGTTGTTCCTACAGGTCCCCCAAATGCACTATGAAAAGCCTGAAGGATCCTCTTTTCAAATCCGTTTCGGAAATATTTTTTAAAAATTTCATTCCTGAGTTACACCTGGTCAAAGGCGGTCGCTTCTGTGATTTTTCACAAAACTTGCGTCACAAGAAAAATCATAAGTCCGTTCAAAGTAAAGATTTTTGCTCGTTCTCGACGGCAATCGAAAGAGGAAACCTCGAGCAACATTGGAAAAATTATAAACTCATTCCTGGTCCTTGCGCTAGTTCGGAGCGGTCGGGCGTCCATCAAGATGGTGTAACTATGGGGATACCGATTTGGCGGACAACTTTTTATGTTTTTTTCAAAGACCCAATATAGGCCTAAAAAGTCACCAAAAAGCTAAGAATTATCCCACGGAACTAAAAAAAGCTGTACTTTTAGTGTAAAAAGCCAGAGAATTATTTTTAAAACAATCATTTTGACTAGCCCAAATGTGACCAAATGTGCCCAAAATTATCGAAAACGATCATGAACAATGATTAAAAGCCGTTGTGGGTACATATCAGTGGTTTCCGAGGGTCAAAAATATGATTCCAACTCATGGTGACCCGCATGTTCAT
>LS521132.1:30470-47601 GCA_900490845.1 Pristionchus japonicus
TGCACTTGAACATTTGAGTCTATCTCTGCAACTTTGCAGTTTATGATTTTTCGAACATTTCACTCATCTTTCGATTTTTCTCGTTCCGTGCAAGTGGAAACCCCGAATAAGAGGTGTCATGGACAATGTGAGCCCAAGACCCTCCTAACGCTAGACTTTGGGATGGCTGGCCCCATGCCGGGAGGAACGTGTCCGGGGGGTATGTGAAAATCTTCGATTTTTACCGAGCAGGTCTCTTAAAAGGTGCTCATAGAAATGGAAAATTGTCCAACGAAGTGTTATAGATACTCCATTTCTGTTGCCCTTTATCATAGCTCGAATACAATCATTCATCTTCTGGGCTTTCATGTGCGTTTTTTTTGCCTTTGCTTGTGTTCAACTTCTTCGTCTTTCAGAGCAACCGGTATCACATTTGAGCGACTTATTGCTACGTTCTATTGGGAATGGTGAGCAAATTTAGATAAGAAATTGTGATTTTCCTGACTCCGCACACTCCGATTAGAATACCTAAAGAGTACTAATAATTGGAGTCTACTTTTACTTTTCGCACTGTTATGATCTATGAAACCTTAATTAGAAGAATCAGAATGAATTATCGCTAGCGATACACATTTCAGGTACGAGAAACAGAGCCGTGATACACTCCTAGTCGCAATCGGAGTTCTTATTGCTACAGCAACTTGTATTACGTGGAATACACTGCAAATAGCAGGAATCTACCAAACAGAAAGTAGTGAGGCTCACAGTATTTCAAACATGAGCCTGACTCACATCAGTTCTCGCCATACGAGAAGTCGGCTCGCCTACTGCAGCAATTATAACGTTTCTTAGTTGCGTTGTACGTTACCCATGACTTTTACGAATCATATCATGAAGAGAATATCAGTTCATTGTACAGTTGTATGGCCTGCTTCTCATCTTCAACAAATACGAGTTGCGGAAGCTGCAGAAAGGCTGTGTCAGTGTCTACTCACTGGCGCATGTTTATCAGTTACGCGAGAATGTTATCATGATGGAGGTAAGAGTTTTAAGAAGCTTGGAGACCCGTCGAACTTCATCACTTATCGAACCGAATGAAATACTGGAAGGAATTCAACACGCACATGAAGTCATCATTATTCAGATGCTTCTTCGCATGTTGGGACCAGCTTTTATTCTGTGCTTTCCTGCATTCGCTTTTCGCTCCCTTTACCACTTTCTCCCCAAGACGGACAACTTCGAGTTCATGAGAAGCCTGTTCCTGTCAATGTTCGATGCGTGGATAACTTTGTAAGGGTTTTTCGTCTCAATCAAAACAACCAGAAATTTCTCAGAGTCAGTACAATTATGGTTTTCATCTTTCCCCTGTTCAACATCCGTTTTCGAAAACCGGCGGCACGAGTGATCTGTTATCGACGAATTATTAACTTCCTCGAACGACGAAAGAGAACCAGGTGAAAACTTTCCCAACACACAGTCGTTGGTTGGCAAAATAGGTTAGACGATTGCGTAAGAGTCGCGTACCAACAACAATCATGATATGATTGCTAATAATGATTGAGTTGTATGTTCACAGCTGATGTTCATTCTTTTTCCAGCCGAGTCAGCGCAGAACGCGAGATGATAGATGTCTACTTCGAATCGCTAAATCGCGCATTGAGCAAGCCGAAAACGCCACCTGCCAACAGAGTCATGAAGTATCTCAAGTACTCAATCTAGGAAAAAATGGAACAAAGCAGCACCTTCAATACTTCATTAATGCATTCCTATGTTTGAGCGCAGAGACTATGTTTCGCAATTGGAGTTCTGTAAGAAAGTGAGCGTGACGCGTGAACTGTTCGTAATTCAATCACACTGATTAAAATGAGAGAGACACTTGTGAAACAGTGACCATTCTTTATTCTCACAACTGTTGTGTGCCTCGCATCCGTAACTAGCGTGGGCGAGTGACACAGAATGATCGCATTGAAACAGAAAAAGGCGAGCAATTATTATTGAAACATCGGTCTGAATTCACTGAGCAATGAACACTACTGAACACACGTGCTTCTTTTCACAATTCCTGAAATCCTAAATTTGTGCGTCTCTAATATTGTATCAGTTCGTTCTCACTAACAACAATACATTTCCGGAAACCGCGTGGCTATTGGTTATCGCATAACTTTGGACCACCTTTTGAACGTTTACCTTGCGTGGAATGTTGAACAAGATCGACTCAAACTTTGCCACAGACTGATTGACAGTGTCGTGAAAGCGACAATATAGGATACTTCTATTGCTTCTTTTTTTTAATTTACGAATTAGAATGTATTTCTCTAATTTTCGCATCTTTGGATACTACAATTTTCGAAAACCACGCAGCTTCTGTTCCTTTAGAACACCTTGATTCGTTCTTTCACCTCTTTGGACAGCTGAACAAACGCATCGCGGCGCACAGACTAGGGATGGCTTGGCAAGAAACGCTCTCTTCATTTCACGCTCTCTCTCACCGGTCAGATAGGAGAGAGAGTGTGCGAAATGAAGAGAGTCATTTCTTGCCAAGCCATCCCTAACACAGACTAATTGACGGTCTTCTCAAGACGGAGAGGGCACCAGCAATCATCTGCGCTCATCAGACTTTCTTCTTCATTTCCTGTTATTTCGAATTTGAATATACTTCTCTAATTTTGGCCGATACTTTAAATTTCGAAAACCACGCAGCTTTTGTGCTAATTGACGGTCTCCTCAAGACGAGAAAGCGAGGACACCGGCAATCATCTGCGCTATTCATCACACTTTCTTGCTTTTCCGTACCATCTACGATTCTTTCTGCTTCCTCTCGTCTTGTCGGCGCTAGATGAGAACGATCTCGCAATACCGTTTCTGAACAGTTGTTTCTCGCCCGCCAAAGATATCGCTCGACGAAGTTCTTGTCGAATGGGGCAGCTGGGCATCATCATGGATAGGAACGTTACCAGGAACTATGTGCCAATCTTCGAATTTGTCTATTCGATCGAGGTGAGATCATTTAGTTACTCTTCGATAACAATAACAATCTTTAGATACTTCTGATAATTTCGGGGTTACTACTGTCATTCCCACTCATTTGGATTGCCAGGAACGCCGAGCCGCTGCACAGGAATGTTCGAAATTTAAAAAAAAATTATATTTTATCATTGCTTCAGCTCCGCATAATTTTTGTCGTCTGTATTGCGCAAAGTGCTGTAATCTTCATTACTAGACCAGCTCTGATGTATGCAGAGTATTGTGATCTGAAAGGTATGCAAAGCAAATCGACCTTGAGCATATCGATTGCTTACAGACCCTCCTTACCTGTTGCCCTTCGCTATTGCCCGAATTCAATCGTTCGTGTTTTACGCAATTATGTGAGTATAAAAATCAGTAAATCTGCTCAAAATCCGTTTAGAATGGCGGGAATCAGTATGGAACGGCTGATAGCAACCATATACTGGGAGTGGTGAGCGTTGTCAACTTCCTTGTTTCAACCTCAAATTATGCGTTTCAGGTACGAAAAGCAGAGTGCGACAACGCTGGTCGTGGTGGTTGCCCTGTTTGGTGGAGTCGTGCCGTTCGTAGTGTGGAATACCCTATCGATTTCGGGCGTTTATAAGACAGATAACAGTAAGAGCTCATGGTTCTCAGAGACCAACATCGAAATTTTCAGTCTTTGCAATGAAAGCAGTCGCGTCTGCAGAGGCAGGAGTCATTACGATGCTCAGCTTTTTCGTAAGTCCACATAGTCTTTAAGCGAATCTTTCAAATCCGCAAATATGATGCTAACAGTTTTTGTTTTGAACTTCATATTCAGTCATTATTGATGTTTTTGTCAAAAAGTGGCTCAACAAAGTGCTGTCTTCCTCAGATGTACGCTGCTCTCTTGGCCTTCAACAAGCACGAATTACGGAAAAGACATCACGAGAAGGTCTCCGCCTACTCACTCGCGTGCACTTACCAGCTACGCGAGAATGTCGTCATGATGCAAGTAAGTGTTTTCGAAAGAAAAAAATTCTAAAAACTCTCCGGGAATGCATACAAATCGATCAGTGGAAACGTTCGATCAAAAAGTGGGAAACGAGATGAAAACTGTTGCGAATAGTGCTGATATTCAGATGATTCTCCGCATCATGGGGCCAGCGTTCATCATCAGCACTCCGGCATTTGCATTTCGCGGTCTCTACGCCTTCCTTCCACAAACTGCATCCTACGAGTTCTATCGCAGCCTTGCCGCCTCTATGTTTGATTTGTGGATCTCATTGTGAGTTCATATTTGACTCTCAAGTAGTAGAATATTTCATTGGGAAGACCAAAAAGAAGACCCTTCTAATCTTCGTTCGTTCAATTGATATTCATTTGTATTTCCAGTGTAAGCGCCATCATGACCTTCATCTTCCCTCTGTTCAACAGCAGATTTCGAAAACCGGCGTCACGAGTTTTTCTCTACCGCCAGATACTGAGATGCTTTCAAAGCAAGATAAATACCAGGTGGGATCTAGCCAGATAAGCGTTTTACGCAGGATCTTTGAGACCTTGGAGGGTTCAATAAAAAATGTTTATTTTTCAGAACACGAGTCAGTGCTCAAAAGGAACTGTCCGATGTCTACTTCGAATCGTTCAATCGAACAATGAGCACACCTAAATCGCCTATAGTTTCCATATCTAGACATCTAAAAGTGCCGATCTGGAAGCATAGCGAATAATTTATTATTGATAAAATAAATTTATTATTGATATTATCATAATTATTCCGTAATTGCATACAACAGAGGATTGACGAGTGTGATTACCACTTGAAGATCATTGAGAAAGTACGCATGAAGAGCGATCATTCTGAAAGGAATCTGGTTCTATTTTCACTCGTATCGTACATTAGATCAAAACGTCTCACATTGTTTGTTCAACCTTACAACTTTAATTACTTTAAACTCACTCTTTGTATTCCTGACTGATATGCGTGAGTAGCGCTGAGAGATTGTACGGCAGCCAGAAGAGAAAGTGTGCGATGACGATAAGCAATGTCGATCTGAAAGTCAAGTTTGTTTTCATCAACAAATACTCTACAATTATCAATTTCCTTGACCCAACGACCTTTGAGTACGAGATCCCTATCCCCTCCCCTAAGTTGCCGTCCTGCTGGCCCATTATCTGATGTCGGGATAAATGCCCAAATGTCCAATTATCTAACAGTTACCTGAACAACTTCTCCCTGATCTTCTTCCTCCACAGTGTGCCGCCCTGAGGGGTCGCGTCTCCCTTCTCCGAACTTCGACTTGACAACGAGATTCGGCTCAACGCTGTCCTCATTTTTGCCGGTGAAAGTGAGATACTCTGAAAACGATGAGCCCATTATCTGACACTCTATCTCTCTTGGAAAGTTGCTATTTCCCCTTCAGTGGGTTCTCATCCGAACTTTATCTTCCCACCTATTTTCTGACAATGAAGGGTTTTACCTTTATTAGCATAACTCTCAAGCCTCCTTCAGACGCTTCATTCGCTTTGGGAACACCTGATTTTTTTTCATTTGATGGTTTACCCGATTTGACTCACTGTTCGCCCTCGTTAGTTGCTCGACGACGAAACTCTGATTGGAGGAGCATCTCGACTGGAAAAGTTGTTGTTGTTGTTGTTGTTATTGTTATTGTTGTTGTTATTCAAAAACAATTTCAAAATAACAGTAAACCTGCGGCAGTAGCGAGGTCATTTCCGAAAGCCGAAGAGCTATCGTTCCGTAGATCGTGAACAAGAGAAGTAGGGGCACCCAGAAAACGAGCAACTGAAAATAGCAGTCAGTTCCGCAAAAGAAGAAAAATGGGTTAGAATTAATGGTAACAAAAATCAAACATCTACCAACGCTGCAGAGATGGTGAATTATGCGTCAATCAATGCTACAATCATCTGTCAACCATTTTGTTAGGGATAAATGTTCAAAGACTAAACACCGACAGATACAAAAGAAAATTGTTCACCAGGTGAGCAATCTCGTAGGCTAGTTTCACTGTGGGCGTTAGCAGCCACTCGGGTAGGTCTTTATTGTCATGATTGAGACTGAAATGGAATTAGATTGAGCTTCTAAGATCCAAAACCGCTCAATGTGCCTGTTGATATTCCAGATATCCGAGCATTGAATCCACGTCTGGTTTGGCCGCTTGAGAATGTTGGCAGTCTGAGTAAAACTTGTCTAATTTTAGCGACAATCGTTGCGAGTCTCACTCTGAACACCACTAATTGCGGTGAAGCAAAGAAGAGAGCGATTATCCACGCCGATAGAATTAGTTGTTGAACGGAACGTCTCTGTAAACAGATCTTCAGATTTTGCATGAAAGATTGATGCTTGGCGCATCTTTGGTTGACTATGTGAGCGCATGCACCCAACATGGGCGGAGAACGAACCTTTCGCGTCCCTTTGCGTATTTGAAGAGCACCGAAGACCGTCCGAAGCCTGTCAATGGCAATGCAGACTGTGATATTGGACGAAAGGTAGAAGGATGCCATCGAGACGTAATTGTAGAATCTTAAAGCACTTTCAACATATTCTCTATCCCAGAGAACACTGCGACAAGCCTGTGGCTATGAGTTCCAAGAAGGAAAATTGAGAAGAACTAATCCGGTGTGTGTGTAATTGGAATGCCGCTCCTCACATTTCGCGCTCTTATGTCTGCATGCAGAGTCCCTAACCTTCCATAGAAGATCTCTTTACGAGTAAAGACTTGCCTGCACAATACATCCCCGAGTCGCCACTGGTAGGTGAGGTTCCACGTCAGTTGCGGGAGAACGAAGAAGAAGAGCAGCATGAGATCAGACAGAGTGAGGTGCAGTTTGAGAAGCAGGAAAGCTGCCTAAAAACAATCACAGTACTAGCCTGGTTGATATATTACACTCAAAATCAGCTAACTAGATAAAGTCACTACTACGGAAGCAGGACAGGCGGAAGATTGCTCTTTTTCCGAAAACTTACCCTTGAACTGCCCTTTCTCGACGTTTTGCACAACATCAGAAGCCGTCGCAATGTGAGGATATTCGTTGGAACTCCGATAATGAACACTGTGAGCAGGAAGAGGAGCTGGAAAGTGGGAAATATTCGAGAGAAACGAATTCGAACGAACTTGGATGGAGTCAGAAGGGAGTCGCTCCGGAGGCAAATCCAGCTTCGAACTCTCCAAATATCGGTCCATTTTTGAGAAGAAAAGTCTAAATTGAGAGACAACTAGAATTGAGAACAAGCTAGCGATGCATTAGCATTGCAGACTGGGTAAATACGAATCACACATGCATGAAGTTCGGGGGCGAATGGACAATATGGGCCCAATATATACAGAATATCTCCCCTTTCCGCGCTACCAGAGAAAGAGAACGGGAGATTTGTCGGGGAGAAATCTGAGAAGAGAAGAGGCGAATGCCTGTTATTGTGCATTGTTATGCATGTGTGGGCGCGAAAACAGGTGAAGATGTTCTAGAGTGAAGCCGGGTAATGGGAAATATACCCACCAGAGCCTGGGAAAACAAGGAAAAGCGAGTAGTAACTCAGTATAACGAGCACGAGGCGTATCCGGCAAAGCCGGAACGAGGATGAGAGACTTATTATTCCGCTCACGAGGCCCACTAATCTTCGGCGAAAATGAGTCCAGACAAGAAAAGCATCCATACCGCACCGTTCAGAGAAAAACATGAGTGCAGAGGAAGAATGGGGATGTTTTCGGCAAGGAACGGCTCTTTTGTGCGGTTTTGTGGTTTGCAGCATATGAAAAGAGAACGATATTGTATGGCTTCTGTTTTCATGCTAACATGCTCGATTCATCGCAATTCTTCTTCTATCTCTCATTAACATCCAACTGACGTCGTTTATCACTCTGTTATCGCATACAATACCGGATTGACAAGAGTAATAACGATCTGGAGATCATTGAGGAAGTAGGCGTAGAGTGAGATGAATCTGGTAGGGTTCGAGATATTTTAGCCCCTTTTAGCCAACTTACTCCTGATATTCGTGACTGGCTTGTGAAAGTAGCGCGGAGGTGTTGTAGGGAAGCCAGAAGAGGAAATGGGAGATGACAATGAGAAGTGTGGACCTGAAATTCGTCATTCAACTGTTTTTGCGTCTCCACAACTCACCTAAACAACTTCTCCCTGATCCTCTTTCTCCACAGCGATCCTCCTTGCGTGGACAACTCATCCGAGCCTCTGCTCGCAATCGACAGACTTCTCAAACGACTCCGTATGATGACTGGGGCCAGTGACAAGCGCTAAAATGGGTCGAATGATTTGGAATGTAGCTGCGAACTTCAAACCTTTGACAACCGCGGCTCATTTGTTGTGCTTGGCATGCCTGAAAACGAGCCGAATATTTTTTAGCATTTCTCGATTCTCTCTAGGCACTTCCAATGAACACTATTAACAGTTAGCGTTTTTGACTCACTCAGCGATCTTCCTTTGCCGTCGAGCAGTAACCCGTGCATGGTAGAGAAGTGTGACTGCAAAAGTTGTCTTTTTTCTAGTTTGAAAATTTTTTTTATAATAAATAAAAACACAAACCTGAGAGTCCATTGAAGAAACCTGTCTCAATCTGATTGCAATGGTTCCGTAGCTGATTAGTAGCAGTAGAAGAGGCACCCAGAATACGAGAAGCTGAAACAGTATGATTCGATTCGAGTACTTGCTCTTTGTGTCTCGTTTCATACGCGCTCTTTCAGTCTGGCAATATACTCATCCCACGCTTTTCTCTCTTTCAGACTAATACGGGTAGACAAACACCCGCTAGAAGTGCATGCTTTCGTTCGAGATTTGGTTTCTTCGGTGTTTTCGTATGCCATTTTCTGATTTTTGTCAAGTCATCGTGAGACCAATTGCGAAAACAACCGAAACACTGCCGAATTAAAGCAAAACGAACACTAATTGCTTTCCTAACCATCGTTTACTATGCATGCAGCGAGTATATTGAGACTGCTATTCTTGGAAATCACTGCAAATAATAGACAAGGAAACCGGAATTTCTCACCAAATGCGTTACTTCATACGTCAATTTTGCGAGCGGAGTGAGGAACCACTCGGGAAAGGCGCTTTCGCCAGTGTTGATGCTGGAATTCGGAGATTTGCTGCAAAAATTCTATTGAAATTTGAGGAAACCTCGTGAAAGACCACACGTCCGAGCATTGCATCCAGGTTCCTGTTCGATTTACAAGAATGTTGTGCGTTTGGAAGACGACAAGTTGCGGGGCGGCGAAGAAAAAGGCCAGAATCCAGGCAGGAATGAGAAGGTGGAGAACGGATCGGCGCTGTAATTAACTTGGAAGTCATGACTGTGCCAGAAATCAATAGAGAATAAGAGAGTGCACAGTGATTACCTTCCGCGGTCCTTTTCTCAACTGTAGTGCTCCAAGAACAGTTCTCAGCCTGTCAATAGCAATGCAGGCTGTGATATTGGATGAGAGGTAGAAAGAGGCCAATGAGATGTAGTTGTAGAACCTACAAATGATCAATCTGGAGTAAAAAAGTTTTCAGTTTCAGTTTTTTTTTGAATTTCAGAAGATGCACGAACTTGAGGAAAAAATAATAAGAATGCTGAGAAAGGTCAGCCCACTTGCACAGGAAATCTCCCGCCCTCCACTCGTAGGTGATATTCCAAACAAGTTGAGGCGTAGCGTAGAAGAATAGCAGCATGAGATCAGAAATGGTGAGATGAAGCTTGAGCAGGAGGAATGAGGCCTGAATGGGAGAAATTTAGGGCAAGAGTCGATCAAATTTCCACCTTTGAGCTGCTTCTCCTGGAAGTCTTGAGCAGAACTATAAGTCTCCTAAGAACGAGTGCATTAGACGGAATGCCAAACGCGAGGACAACAGTGAGAAAGACGAGCTGAAAACATGTTTGAAGTTATGGTTCAGATTTAGTGATAAACCTGTACGGAATCAGAAGGTAGCCTCTCAGGGGGGAGATCCAGTTTCGAGCTCTCCAGTCCACTTGTTTCCTCCATCTGGAATGGAGAAAATGTGAGAATCTCCCGAAAAGAACGAAGAAGGAGCCTCCATAACACGTTGGACAGCGAAAGAAGGCCTGGGCAAAAAGAAACTAAAGTTGAAATCAACGCAAAAGCGTGAGAGGAATGAACAACATCAAGTGCAGTCAGCGTCACACAAAAAACGCTATGAGAGACTCTCAAAACGATTGGGAGAAGAGAAAGCCAATAAAGCTAGATCGGCGAATAAACTAGTCGCGGGTGGAAAATAAGCGTCAATTTCGACAACTTCCGTCACGCAAAGCCACCTTCTCCCATTTTCTAACGCACTTCAGAAACTTTTACGAGCGCCGAAAATTACATTTTCTCTGCTCGGGCCTAATTACTGCCGTCTTTCGCTGGCAGCAACAGCGAACTAATACACTAGACCGGAGACGGGGTCAAACTTCAGAAGAGAGGGAGTGGATAATGAGTTCCCTCAGAGAACTAGAATATTCGAGCACTTGAACGTCTCATCAGGAAGCGGCGCTCTAAATTGCTTTAGAATTTGTCTTTCTCGACTCCCGAAATGGAAAATTCAGCTGCCGAATCGGTTTTTCACGAGAATCAGTGAGAAGTTCTCCAAGAGGTAGAAAAAATGGAATGCGCTTGTTGCTCCAGACAACGTTAGACCCGTCAGCCTAATGCCAATCACATTGGGTGACGAGAAAATTGTCAGACAACTACCCGAAAACAGAATACTGCCTGTGTGTTCGCATCGACGATTCTGCTCATGCATTTATTAAATCTGCGCATACCGCAGTCCCTATACATGTGTGGGTGTGTACAGACGATAGTATCTATATTTCACGAGGAGAAGCACAAACAAATACACAAATGGCTAGATTCTGGAACGAAGATAATTGTCTCGAGATAGAAAGTAGAATCTATGAGTTAGTGACTCCCTACATAAATCGGTTTTCGCAGGATGGTGGGGAGGGGAGGGGGTGGAGGATTGGGAGCAGGGAGCCATTTAGGCCGCGGCGTAGTTCCAGACCACGCCGCTCTTGGACTTCTTGTTCTTCTCGTGGTACGTCACAATGTCCTCCAGGACGCCACGGGCCTGAAAGGTAAACTCTTCATTTCCGCTAAATATGGATTAGTTCCGTGCACACTTAGTTGTGAGCATTTTCTAGCTATCTGTTCCCACATAACGTATCATATGTTCTGGCATTGCCCATTTTGCACAAGTAAGAACGGGAGCGTTTACCTTATCCACCACCACCTCGTATCTGCGCTGCTTCTCCTCGTCCGCTACGCCAGGATTGGCCTTGGCTGCCTAGAAAGGCACAATATTAGAGAAAAAAATAGTTTCGGAATTACCGGCATCAGAACGCCAAGGTCCAATGAGACTTGGGCGCCTACATTTGATATTACTATTATGAAAAACGCATTTTCGATATTACCGGCATCAGAATGCCGACTCAGTTAGAGTTGGACTCACATATTTTACGCAAAAAGTATTTTCGTAATTACCGGCATCAGTATGCACAGTCCTGTTAGAATTGGCCACCTATTTTTTTACAATAATATTAAGAAAAAAAATTTTACCGGCATCAGGATGCCCAGTCCCGTGGCGAAGAAGAGCGCGCAGTGCGGGAACAGAAGGGAGTAGACCTCTTTGAGCTGAAAAATAAGCAATTTCAATCTCCAAATGGGTTAACGCATGTCAACAGAATGGTTGCGTTTTGATTTGCATTCAAAAATCGTCGAGTAGATCTTT
This sequence comes from Pristionchus japonicus, assembly GCA_900490845.1. Classification (NCBI taxonomy): domain Eukaryota; kingdom Metazoa; phylum Nematoda; class Chromadorea; order Rhabditida; family Neodiplogasteridae; genus Pristionchus; species Pristionchus japonicus. Next base: position 42,156 of record LS521132.1, read on the forward strand.
TCTATTACTCTGTTTTTTTTCTAGGATGCTGAAATGGCAGATGAACAAACCTGCTCGAAGGAGAACGGAGCGGGCGCGGTGTCGAGATTCTCAATGAACGCGGAATACATTTCCTCTAGGAGAAGATCGGCCGAGGCGCGTCTACAACAACCCGAAGTTAAATTTGCAACTTCAAACTACAACAATCAATGTACTTTATCGGCTTCTTGTACGACAAACTCAGTTTTGATCTGTTTTACGGTTTCAATTGTATGATTTTTTTTCTCTTTACCTCTCCTCGGTAGTCTGTGCGAAGAAGCTGATTCTCAGAAGATCCTCAACACCAACGCCGAAGTGGGTACACTGCAATGATCAGGTTCGTACCCTAGATGTCAGAGGAAGACCATTTTCGCCATGTTTTAGCGGCTGTAATTTATAGGTTATTTAACGGATCACTTTATGACGTGTTTTCGACTTGCACGATCTTTGATTCACTTCGGTTGATGTATGCCTCCCCCGATCATAGTTCGCACCATTCTTGGTAATCCCTCAGCGAAACAAACAATGTGATGTGTCTACATCATTCCATCTGTTAATCGCCCAGTGATAAGACAGAAAACGCGTAAACGACGAAAGGATTGTGTGCGTGACTCTCAATTTCAAATGCTCTTTCGCTCTGTCTAACCTGCGAGAAAGCATGACAAATAGAGATACGAGAACAATACTCGGAGGTTGGGTACGCAAAGGCCGCGTATCACCGATCACATGACAGCACGTTAATCGGGATTTCTTAGCACCTCGTGAAACAGCTTTGGCAAAAACTGACGATTATTGCGTACTTGATACTTGATACTAGGACGCGTTTTGTGACTCGTTTTATGACAGAAATTGGGAAAAAATCTACGCTTTTCAACCTTGATTGCAATGGTGCGGAAATGAATGAACATCAAAAATGGTTACTGGGATTCAAGATGAAGCGCTCACCTGCCAATCAATCAACGCTCGCAGGTCTCCAGTTTCGCTGTCGACGAGGATGTTCTCCGTTCGCATGTCTGCAATTCAATGAGTTTGAAGTTTCAATGATCACATCAACCGTTCCAGATCTCTAGATCACAAGAAATCATCAGGTGACACAATCCTTGGAGTCGGAGTGATCATTGAGACCATCACCATTTCTTCAATTCTCTAGGCAATACGATTGCACAGAGTCCTCTACAAAGGCCCTTTTTGCAATCAGCGATCTCACCTCCATTCACCAGCACCGGCTTCAGCCCCAACTGCTTGTGGATGGTGGAGGGAAGGGTGGCGCCGTAGTACTCGTCGAGCAGGGCCTCGACGTGCTCGACCGGCTGGTAATGACTACTTTTATAGAAGTTTTCGTCCACAATCTCTAGATGTTTCCCGAAAAAGTTCTAGAATCAACACAATTATAAACAGTTATCTACTTTCACGTGGCTTCGATGTGCTCGACGGGCTGGAAATTTGATATTTGTAATCATAGCAAATTTCTTGTCGTTTCGTCATTATTATGCAATATTAGCAATGAAAAAGATAGAACCTCAGTCAGAGAGGCCTCGATCATCTTGAGCGGGCCGAAGAGCATGAGGTACTTCTGGAATGAACGACCATGAACTGACTCGTCGAAATCTCTAGAACTCTTCATGACCTTTAAAGGATGAGTTTATAGAACAATGGGAGAATCTCTTCTGTTATGCCTTACGCAATGAAATCTAGATTTGAAGAGGTCATCGAGCTCCTAGTAACCAAACCTCCTTGGGCGTCTGTCTCACGAACTCTCCGAAGACGTCCTTCGTCTTGAGCACCTCACTGACGACTTCGTGCTTGGTAGAGTCGGCCTGGATCTTGCCCAGGGCACGGGCAATCTGAATTTGATGTACAGTTTCTTCAAAATCAAGTATTGCAGCCTAAAATGTCACCGACTTAGCAATATTGTGAACAGTAAAGCAGACTCACAACCCACATCTCAATACTCTTCTTATGCCTTTCGGATCGTTTTAAGCGCACCGCAAGCGCCATAGACCAGGCAGAACAGAAGGAAGTAATGAAACGCACCTGTTTCATCTGCTCGACGGTCGCTTTCTCGAAGAAGTTCATCATCTTGCTCCTTTCCATGTACTCCATGCAGATCTGGCCGTTGGATTGGTTCTGGAATGCAGGCAATCAATAATTATCAAGAAATTGAGCGTGCAAAACAGACTTATGTCCAGCACATCATGCAACGGATTGCATTGAAAATTCAAACCATGTCGTATTTTCACCCTTTCAAATGTGAGCGCTTATTGAGGAATTATTTTTCGATTTGGTGAGGGTTGTCACGCAGTTAGAATTCAGGTTGAGCTCACCTCCTCATTGAACTCCTTTGCGTAATATCGCTTCGGGATGGCGTTTCCCTCTCCGAACTGCGCCATGAAATCGTACGTGTCGCACTCGATGTTGTGCACCTGGGAGGAGAATATAATTACCGTTGGCTGATTCGGAAGTTTTCCAAGATCGCTGAAGATAAACAGAGATAGATACAACAGTAGTCATTGAAGCAGATTTGATACAGAAGTCAGTAAACTATTCCGATTTCCGTGCACTAAGCTAGGTTGAACTACTCGAGAGATTGCAGTTACTTCCAGCCTTCATGCTCGCCAAGACCATCTCCCACAATTCAGGTGTTAAAGATACCCAAAAGGACTCAAAAACCACAAAAAATGAAACCCTCAATACCTAGTTTTCAGTTCATCAGGTAGTAAAAATGAGTAAAACTAACAGCCTTCATGCTCTGCTCGACCATCTCCCACAGTTCCGGGGTGGCGTCCTTGAACATGTTCTGCTCGGGAGGCATCATCTCGGACATGGCGACCAGGGCGAGAGCTGAGCCCATCTGCAACATTGACCACCTGTCTTCGAGCGCACAACATTTTCCACGTGTCTCAAAGGTCTCAAAGGTTTGTCGCAAAGGGCTCTAACAAATTGCACAGGAAAGAATCAACGTCTTGCTCGTGCACTTTGTTCATGAATGCACAAGTTTCAGGTTCGTTGAAGTGAATCTGTTGGCAGATCTACCTTGAGCACTACTCTCTTCGGCAGTTTGTCCGTGCCCTCTCCTTGCCAGTCGCAGGCGATGAGTGCGCAGCGAGAGGCGAATCCCTGAATTATGTACTTTTGAAGGAAACTAGGTCTCTTGTCGATCCAAAATTCACAAAAAATTCAGCTGATCCAAAATTGAAATGGTTTTCTATCAAAAAAAATCCTGAAAATCACTCACATTCCCCTCGCCAATATCAGTCGCACTCTTGGCCGGGCCGAACATGGCGGTAGTGTTGAGTGCCTTGGTCAGGTTCTCTTCGAACTCTTCCCAGGTCACGTGGGTGCCCAGAATACCACCGGATGTCTGCCGAAGACTCATCGTTGGCGAATCTGGAATGTGTTGATTGTCGATACGAATGGAGGATGGTTGGGATTCTTCGTAGTATGGCATGTGGCGGATGTAAGATAAGGAAAGAGGGGGTGATCATAGATCCCTTCAAAAATCCTTGAGATGTTTCGCGCAAACAGCACGGCATATCTCAAGGCTTTTCAAAGAAAAACAATATTTTCATCTCTAAATCCGCATTCATCAGTGGAGTGGAAATATCAGACTCGCTAGACATCGCGCACAGAGTCGAAACATTATGTATGCGAGAACTGCGAGAAAAACAAATGTTGGCCGGGCTAACTCGGTCCGCACGGGCAGAATTTCGTGTTAAGTAGTATAGTGTTTTGGAACTGTCAGACATCAGACAAACAGTCGAAACTGAATATTAACGGTATGCCGAGTCGAAACATGCCGATCTCTCAATAACAAATCGCGAGAATGGGACGATCTAGTGAGAGAGTGAGAATTGCGCACCCTGCGTTTTTCGAGAGATAAGCGCCTGCCTATAAACGCGCAGGCCGAGGGCTTATCACCCCGCGCCTTTCACTGTCGACTGTTGTATTCTCTGCTGAGTACCACAAAAAGTGTAGTTATTGGAGAGTGAGAAGGAGAGATTAGTGCAGAATTGTGACTTGGATAGAACTTACTCCTGATTATATTCATACTTAGATGGACATTAAAACCGCATTAAAACTATTGTTAATATGTTTATTCCTTAAAAGAAAGCAAAGAATTTGAAAATAAAAATTAGAAATCGAGAAATAGAGTGGGATCCGAAGTGGCAAAAAGAGTTGCCCCATGCTGGAATCGAACCAGCGACCTTCTGTTTACAAGACAGACGCTCTGCCACTAAGCCAATGGGGCGGTGAGGGAACCGTCCCTCCCTGTATACACATTGCGCATTAAATTTCCAATTCGAAGTTTATTCAAACTGTATTCACGTTTGTGTTCTCCCTCGACCCCGAACACGCACACTTCAGTTGCATCATCTTCCAGAGTCCTAGCCACGAGGTCAGCGCATTACACGCGCTGATAGACTACAGTTTGGGGCATTCCGATAAGGAATAGCAATCGAAAAGCTCCTATTTGTAGCGGCTTACTCTCGGAATGATCACACGAAGCTAATAGTGACGATAGGGATCAATGTAATGCAGAACTTGTGAACCAGCAAGAACCAAATTTTGAAGCGAGATTCTAAAGATTTGAGAGGAATGAGATTCGACCACATACCACAGTTGAATTTCGGCTTTGATCCCAGGATTTTTATTGCGTTGAGAATTTTTGACAATTCTTGATCGTGGGGGCATCTTCAAATGTGAATAAGTGCAAACAACTGATTCGAACTTGCATCTTTACATTCAATTTTTATTCCACTAGACAAACAATAAATATGCACATGTGTCCACGCACAGTAGCGCTTGCGTCATCGCCCCATTGGCTTAGTGGCAGAGCGTCTGTCTTGTAAACAGAAGGTCGCTGGTTCGATTCCAGCATGGGGCAATTCCTTTTGCAGTAATGAAGATCTTATTCTATCTAGTTGTGCTTTCCACGACTGATCGACAGAGAGATTTTGACGCGAGTTGTTCTAAATATTCGATTTTTTTGTGCCCAGGATTGAAAGGTGCTTACTGAAAAGTGATACTTTGGTTGTGCGAAGCTACTTCTATCGTTCGTGTTGCATCGTTATTTACAACGAAGCTGAGGTGTACTAGAGCCTGAAATAGTCTACTTCGAATATCTGTCAATATTATTCAGAACCTGCACACTAGGAATTGACCACACGGAGAACGATATCGCTAGCGTGTAAATGTCCAGCGCTGATCCAACCATTAGTGAGTAGATGAATATGAGACGAATCGCGATAGAATCACCCATTTTCCAGGCCCCGCGGCGATATGCCAAAAGTTGTTCCTACAGGTCCCCCAAATGCACTATGAATAGCCTGAAGGATCCTCTTTTCAAATCCGTTTCGGAAACATTTTAAAAAAATTTCATTCCAGAGTTACGCCTGGTCAAAGGCTGTCGCTTCTGCGATTTTTCAAA
>LS521132.1:52579-79030 GCA_900490845.1 Pristionchus japonicus
CGCGGGTTTTGTGAAAAATCACAGAAGCGACCGCCTTTGACCAGGCGTAACTCTGGAATGAAATTTTTTAAAAATATTTCCGAAACGGATTTGAAAAGAGGATCCTTCAGGCTATTCATAGTGCATTTGGGGGACCTGTAGGAACAACTTTTGGCATATTGCCAAGGGGTGGGTAATCCTATCGCGATTCGTCTCATATAGATATGGGGAAACCGAAGATTAGTAGAGGAAGGAGAGTCTAGAAATTTGTACGCTTTGTGGCGTTTGCTTCGAAAACGTACCTGCAGAATCATCATCATGAAGAATTTTCGCTGCATTCTCAGCGTTTTCTGCGATAATCTGACGCCGAAGTTGAGCGCATTATGAATTTTCACTATGCAAGTTCCGAAAACCATATAGGAAACCAGATATGATGGCAGGATTCCCTCCAGCGCCAAGCGCAACACGTAGTTGGGCTAAAAAAACAGATCGTAAACGATTTGAGAAATCCGACAAACCCGCTCTCTTGTGCCCTGGAATAGCCCTCCAAAGGCTATGAAATTCTCGGAAGCGCTCAGATTGTGAACTTCAATGACGATTTGATCAAAGTCTGGTGATTGGTAGAAGAAAAAGCAGTGTCGCTACAAAATTGTGTATTGGCTCTGTAAGTTGCAATGATTTTCTCACGACAGTCCATGCCATAGTCAGCATGCACACACTGTAGGATACAAGCAGGCGAAGGGGCATGGAGAGGTGAGATCTAAAAAGTTTGCGAGTCATGTTGAAATAGTAAGTCATAGGAGAAATAACAAGAAAAGCTGTGATAGCAGTACCTAGTAACTGATAGATACTGCAGTATACTCGAGACCGGAGCCATTTCCCAGATGGTATAGGCACAGAAGAAGCAGTAGAACATGGAGAGTTGTTGGAAGAACTGAAAAAAACGCCTTCTTTCTTTCTCAAAATATAAAAATGGGTCCTCGCTCTCCCGTAATTTGGCATGGAAGAGAGAGCAGAGTTCTTTTCTACTGCAGATATCGGCAAATGCGTCCAAATTGCGGTATTATCGAGACCCGTTTGACGCATGAAAATAAAATTTCAGGAAGTTAGAAACTAACTGAAGGACTAGAAGCGACAGCTCCATACATGACAATGATGAACTTGTCGTAGTGAAAGACGTGGGACTAAAATAACTCACATCGCCTGTGAAATTACGAAGTATTCTCAAAGCACTCGCAAAAATGGGCACTATCAGTGACATCATAATTGCGTGGATTGAAGAGATGGTAATATTGATACGATAAGCCCTCGCGTTCAACGCAAAATTTCTTCTCCAGAGCAATATTATTGTATAAATATTGAACGCGATTCCGATACTGCCTGTAATGGGAACTTTCATTTTTTTTTCATATTTTTTTCAAAAATAGAAGAGTAAAAACTGCAAAGAGATGAATAACTACGTTGCTGCTCACCCTCAGCCTGGTTCACAGCTCGAATCAACTCGGGCCAGAAAGCCATGGGAACGTCTAAGACCGGTCTTCGTGTTGTTATGTGAAGAACCTAACAGACTCCCATCACCGAATAGGTCACGGACGTGGGATAATTCAAGCACAAAGTCCGACGAAAATGGTGGAATAAACAACAGTGTTCTTCGAATATTCCTAGTGCGTACCCAAATACATGTTTTGGAAAATATCTTCGTAAAGATTCCAATAGGACGAATAATCTTTACGCATCGGTGAATGCGCACGGAAAAGGCTAGACTGGTAAACGATTAACGACACGTGCAATGGGCTGGCCTTTTCACGCTACTGAAATTTGCAAATTTGATTGAGCTTGTTCATTTCGTTCCATGTTGTCCACTGATCATTGAGTGTCTTGCAGAGTGGAAGTTTTCTATAATTTAGATCATCTTTAACCAGTATGTGTAATAAGTTGTTGATACCTTCTTTCTACGGCAGAATTTATCCACGAACACTGCCACTATCGCTGCAACCGCCAGAGCAAAGATAATCACTGATGTTATAATGCTGCAAAGGAGAGATGAGCACAGACCGACTTGGCAGTAAACACGTTTTAGTACGGTTTCAACGGCCACAAGCTTCACTTTGGGGCCAATGGGCACTTGAAGCCATTAAAACCGTACAGAGCAGTAAAAACTAACTCTAAGTTGAGAGGGAAAACGGTTCCAGTTCCGCTCAGTCGTGATGAGCTAGATAGTGAGGGTGAGGAATGTGATCTCGAACTGGACCGAGCTGAACTAGCGCCTCGCCCGCCCCCGCCACGGCCTGAGCGTCGGAATGAATTTGACTACACTGTTGCTTCTCTCACAAGCGGAAAACATTGTGAAAAAAAGAGAAACAAAATTTCTGAATACCTCCTTTCGCCTCGCCTCCATGGAGAATGAGTGTAAGGAAGAAGACGAACACTGTGACTAAACTAAATCGGTGAAGTAAGTGGAGCATGCACGCTACACCAATGGAACGTGTGGGCTGGTGTTGCCAGGTAGGAAAAGAATGATTCATCCCTCCATCTTTGTGTCCTCTCTGACTTCCTCATTGGTTTGTGTGCACTCAGCTTGTCTCTGGTAAGTCAAAGTTTTGTCCTGTTCTATTTCGGATAATCTCAGTCGTCTATTTCATTTACAAAAGTACAGAGAAGGGAGTGTACGACGATTTCGGTGAGAGATGAAGAAATGAAGTGTTGTAAATTTAGAGACCGCAAGCTCCGCCCACTTAGTGGGGATAGAGAAGCGCGCAATATCTGGCCATAGCGACCACACCTCGAGTTCTCAACCTTTTTGCCTGTTCTAAAAAGTTTTCGGTAGCTGTTCCAATCCTTCACAAATGGCCAGTGGAGGAGAATGATCGGACAAGTTTGAGTATGTCAAAATGGCGCAATCAAAGTCGAAATCGAGGGATAAAGGGGTTCCACTATTCGAAAACAACCCCTCCTCTCGATTTTGACTAATTCGAATATTTTAGGAATTTTAGAAAAGAAATTAGAATTTTAGCATTTTTCCCTGAGCTGTGGTGAAAGCGCGGGGAGAGGCGAGCGAGAGAGCGGGGGGAGGGAGAGAGACACGTGTGAGAGAGGCTCCGCCCCTTTTCTCTCTCTCCCTTCCCTTCCCTCTCTCCCGACGGTGCGCGCGCGCGTGGTTTTTGAGGTCTAGCTCGGCCCAGAGATAAGATAATCACAAACGGTAAAAAGTATGATCTTGTTCAGACCTAGAGGGGCTCATTGATGACAAATATGACCCCATAGCGTTCATTCTGGCATTGAACTTGTGGTCTCTATGTAAATTGCTTGTTATCACCACTTGTTTTGATGGTTAAGAATGACCCGAGGGGGCGTCAGATTAGCTTTCACTTTTATCGCCAGACAATTTTCAGACAAGCCAGACATGCACTCAGACCCATTGGCGTTGATTGTGCAGTTCGGAGGGATCGGATCTTTATTTTGCTGACAGACGACGTGATATTGTTGTCCGGACACTTTCGAAAATCACTCCCGCGAAAGTAAGGGAAAGAAGCTGACATCAGAAGTTCGTTTTTGTCAATGCAGATGATTTTAAGTTAACAATGACGATGGTGACAATTTATAGGTAACAGTGACACGAAGACTGTCCCAGTGGCAGTGATTGTGGAATCGAGAGATCAAAGAACAAATAGACGCCTCCGTTCATGATTACGTTGTTGACAGTCGATAGTTTCGCAAAACGTTAAAGATCACCTTCAAAATTTGAGAGGGGCCCTCTAGCGATCATGCCAAGTGCAATTCGATTGATAAAGTAGCGAATAATTTTCACGAATCCTCTTTCGCCTCTTATTATGGCGTAGCGCTCCTCAAATAAACCCGCTCGTGTCGTCACTTGTCGCATCAAGTTTTTATTACCGTTTATTAGGAACGAAAATAGGAAACGATTACTAATTGAATTTTGTCAAGTCCTTTGAGTAGTCGGACTCGCAAACACCACAGTGAACTGCTGTGAGATCGATGGCTGAGGGACGACTGAGGGTCCGTAGATCGATCCTGATGAACATGGCGATTGACAAGATGCGAAGTTTGCCCAGATCACATCACTTACCTTTTAGGGAGATACTCTGCATGTATGTGATCACGATTGTCCTGGATACATTATTTGCATTATCTATTCAGTTAATATTTGTGGACCACCTGTACTCTACCTGTACTTCTTTGTTGATGTAATCGTGTAGATTGAGTTCGTGATCGAGGTAATTAGCATTAGGGAGAAAACGGCAACGGATACTTCTAAAAGAATATTCATCTTGCCTTTGACTATCATGCAGACTCTTCACTGAGATGAACACCGACCTGGAACGATCAGATTCGCACACAAACAAATCAACCAGACGATAACAGGGCTACTACAGCCGACGCTTTGAATGATCATCTGCAAAAAAAAGAGTTAGTACGCTTGAAGTTGACTCACGAAAAAGATTTACCTGAAAGGTCAAACTGTGAATAAGCTCCTCCTGTAGAGCAATTGTAGTAGCACTAATGGACTCGGTGCGCGATTTCATCACCCTGAAATGGATATTATCTTTCACCGTTCTGGACAGCTCACCGAATCGAATGTCTCGTCAGGAAAGTAGTAGTTAGAGTGCAGAGAGCGAATGTGAGCTGCAATTCAGAATTTATTCAATAAATAATTCAAGGCTCGAAATCGGAGTTTAAATGTTGTTTCTCCCCATTTTGACACTATTTCTCACATCTGACCATCTGGAGCAAGTCGGATAATCCATATCTACTGAATGACCTACCATGGTGTACGGGAAGTGGAATCGCATCATCGCCGGAGTATTGTCGTCCGTCCAGATCTTGTAGGAGGGTTTGGAGAGTATCCAGTGCATTGTTGACTGCAATAGTTGAGAGTTAAAATCATCTACTTCCTTCTAGTTTGGCCGCTTGTTCGAAAAATCGAGAGAGTTTGAAAGATATTATTAAATCGAAAAACAAGAGCTCATTGATTTTCCCGTGGACAAGTGTGAGATATGACACACTAGATATGATCATCTGCAAAAAAAAGTTGGTCGGTCAAAGACGTCTCACATTCTCAATAATTGCTGTCTGCTCTCTCTCATCGTCCGCCGACGTGAAGAAGAATACGATCGGGTTGACGAGCATGACGGTGTTCATGATGGCGTAGACGAGGTACGACTTGCGGTCGGATAACTGGAAATAGAAAAGATGGAAAAAAACCCCTCATTTGCCCAAAGCATATGTGGGTTCTTTCCTAAACTGTATTTCATTATCGTTTAGACGATTTGCGGTCGGATAACTGGAATAATGCGAAACTTGTGCCTCACTATGGAATAAACGAGGTAATTTTTTTTTCCAGAATTTCATCCTCACAAGTGGAAATGGCATTGGAAAACTCAGCCTCAAAGTAGTAGTAGTAGTAGTAAGTTCAGCCTCAAAGTAATATTAGCGTAATTTAGACATGATTTGTGGTTAGAAAACTGGAAATGCTACCCCTTCATCAGTGCCTAGAGTCACATTTGGCAACACTCAGCACGACTGAATAGTAGGCGCAGTCACAACATCGCACGCCTACTGATACTAACAACAAGGTAGCAGGGAGTTCAGTTTTCTCCTTAGCAAATGAAATCTCTGAACCTTGAAAGGATTATCATAAGGCATAATCATTTGATGTCGATGGAAGAGACAGCAGTTGAACCAAGCACAGATTCCAGACAATGAGGAGACGCATATTACCTGATAGATAGTTACATTATATGAGGCCGTTCGCGAGAGAGTCGAGCAAATCCGGAAGGGTTTGGCACAGCTTCAAAAAGTCGATTTTCTCAAACCGTGTGATTTGGTGCTCTTGAACGTCCTGATGGTCATATACACTTTCATTTCTCATTTTGGGGCTTTTTAGGTGCCCCACGGCCGCGCGTCGAAAACGGTTCCTCGAGATCGCTAAAATTGAGTGAGCATGGCTCCCGGGATAGAGTTTGATGCTGATCACGCCTGTCAACTTCATTTTTCATGAAAATCGAAAGAAAATTCAAAAATGGAAGTTTTCACTGAGTGGGTTGTGTGCAGTGCGACATCGGCATAAGCCTTGACTCGGTACCCGGCATAAGAGTTGGTCCATTACCCGTCCATTACCCGTCCTAGGTATATTGTCCGGCATATGCCTTGACATTCGTCCGACTTCAGCCTTGGCTCTTCCAGGACGAACAATGCAGGGAGGAAGAACATCTCCGTATGGTTTTTCTGAGGTACCCGGCCTACTGAGTACCAGAGAGGGGCTCATCTTCATGGGTACAGTGGGGATCGAGGAGGTATACCGACTCTCCATTGTTGAAGGAGCGGCCATCCTCGATCGACCCTTTGACGTAGTTGAGGACTCGAGAGATTTGAGGTTCGTGCTGCGGTGGTTGCTCATCGGAACGGCCGTCCGCCCTCACGCTGTATTTATGGGGGCACCCCATACCCTCCTGCATCTGATCCATCACATGGGAAATGAATCGGGAAGTGCCGATTCCTGAAAAGTTCATCTGAGCGATTCGGAGTCTGACTGAGGATAACATAATTCAGCATTTCCCACTTTGTTACTGTAAGATTTCTTGAACAAATCGCACAACTAGTGGTAATAGGCCTTCTTGTGAATTATCATACAAAATACGTCGCAAAATGAGATCAGTATGGAGCGACTACAATGATAGATAGAGAGATGGCAAATTTAGTAATTTCAAACAAAAAACAAAAAAGAGACAACCACAGATGAATTATTTCTCGCGTTGTCACCTGCATGAGTAACAGCAGAGTTCGCTCTATTTCTACATAAAGACGGAGAATAATGTTCTAAAAAACTCGATGTTCCCTCTCGTGTTGACGTAGAGGAGGCAAGGCATGCTGGTTTCGAAGGATACGTGATTTATTTGCTCATCAAATAGCATTAATCACACAGAGATGCATCAGTGTTGCTTGATCGCAGTGCTCTCATTGACTCCTCACACGCAGACACACACTGACACACTCCCTCTCTCTCTCTCTCTCTCTCTCTCTCTCTCTCTCTCTCTCTCTCTCTCACTCTCTCTCTCTCTCTCTCTCTCTCTCTGCCTTGCATTTCTCTATCTATCATTGTAGTCGCTCCATACTGATCTCATTTTGCGACGTATTTCGTACGTATTTGAGACACACAATCGGCGGGATAGTGCACAAAATACTGCGGCGGGAACGCTCACTCCCACATAGATAAAGGTGCAACGCTTCGTCGTTCCTTTTATTTCCTCTTCTGCACGTCAGCCCATTGTTGCTGATTTTGCAGTCCACACATTTCAGCGACGCTGTATCAGGCATCAGGTCGACCATTGAGATCAAAATCATGGCACGACTGACATAACTCCTTGGTTTATTTGAGATGCACAAGACATACACACAAGAGGAAATGAAGGGTGATGGTCACAGCTTAATTTGAAGGACTCCTTGGAGGAACGACGAGTGATCGTGAAGCATATCGAGCAGATTGTACATTTGCATCTCTTCGCCTTTCAGCGAATTCGCCTCCTGAACGAATATGATCAATGCACCCTTTTGTTGATATTGAGCGGATATCGCGTTTGGCCAAATCGCAGTCCGATCAGGCAAGCATCACAATCACCTGTATTGCGTGCTCCAGTGACATCAGATTGCCCATACGCACCGAGTAGTTGTCCAGTTGGAGTTCTGTTTGATAGTATCGCCGCAGATCAGCGAATATCGCTTGGCGAATCTGGCAAAGTATGATTTATGTAACGCTTTTATAGAAATATATACCAATATGATATACCTTTGCGGCAATCTCCATTATTCTTTCGGGGAGAGATTGACTAGGATCTGGAAATGATATATTCTTAGCAGTTTGATAAAATCGCCCTACGTAAGGGAATGTTGAATACAATACGGATTCCCTCTTCACGGCAACTGAGAGTACTAATTTTTCGATTTCAAGATCACTCTTGAGATGAAACATTACTCAATGAAAATGAATAATGGCTTTTTTATGGCTTTTACTCTTGAACTGTTAGAATTTTAGCATTACACAATGCATTTGTGTTTTGAAAAATGGAGTGAGACACCTACAGGGTGGGCCAAAAGTATTGTCCCAAACGTTTTATTTAATATCTCTTCAACGGCTTTCAGGCATGAGTTCAGGCTAATAGCAAATATGGCTGAGCATCATCTGTCCTTACTGCCCCTCACATACTGGGATTCTGAGATAGGGTTAAAGAAGTCTGAATTATTTTCGGCACGTGAAAATCGACCATGCGCCGTTTTCAACTTCACCGGTTTGAGGTGGTTTTCTCTGAATTTGTGACGCAGATTAGGGACCACCACGTGATATGCAAATGATGAATTCATGACCCATGAACTATTTCAATTTGTTAATCAGTCATATAGAAACATTTTTTGTTCGCGGAAGACCATCCGAAATCCAATGGTTTTCGAGATATTTGCATTTTACAAAAAATCAGTTGTCGATAACGAGAGACTACAAACTACAAAAGTCCTATAAAAATTGTTCTAGACGAGGGCCGCGACTTCTGTAAGTTCCCAGTGACAGACTAATGTAACGGGCACAACATATCCGAAAATCAGCCGATTCCATGGGCGTCCACGATTTTTATAAGAGATCAAAGATCATTTTCGTAGTCAATCTTTGAACTTACATAACTTTCTTGGACGACCGCAGAATTGGCTGATTTTCGGATATGTTATGCGCGGTACCTAAATCTACAACTGGAAACTTTCAAAAGTCGCGGCCTCCTTCTTGATCTCTACCGAGAGCGCTTCAAAGATCGATTATTCAAGTTCATTTAGCATTTTTGATACATTATCGAGCACAGAAAACGTGGACGCCCGTAGATTTGTCTCAAACTTCGAGCAAAGTTGACTGACATGGTGTATTAAACCCCTGAGAAGTCAGAACACGCGGCCTTTCAATCCCCTTTGAGCTGTTGGACATTGCGTGCGCCCTATCCGATCGGAGAGGGATGGTGGTCCCTAGACGCAGATGCAAATATCTCTGAGTGAATTATGGAGCATAGCCATCCTCCTTACTAACTACTATGGCAGCAAATCCGCTTGACTTTTTATAGGAAAGAATTGATTTTTTGACTGAACCAATGTGCGCTTGTAAAATCATATTTTGAAAAATCGATTTTCGGATTTCCTGCACAGCATTGAGCTGCATCCTTGTAACCATGTATATCACAAGAACTACTCACGACATGATTTATGAGAGTTATTGTTTGGCTCTGGATGGACGTTGAACACTTGTTTCAGAGCACCATTTTCCCATTAAAATCGTGCTATTTGAGTTATATCTTTAATTATTCTGTTGCGAGTTTCGGCCTCTGTTGAAAAAGGACTGCACATTTACAATGCCTAATGGTTGCCTGTTGCATGAGAAAATGGGGAACTCTTTTCACTTACTTCGTGGTGTGAATAGGCCAAAAAATGCGATAGAAAAATATGGTGCGCCGTTTATATTTTTTCCTTCAATAAATCTTGCAGAAATATTCTCGCGTTGTAGGCTCAAATCGTTTGCATCGTTGAACTCCTTGATGTATGCCCGATATAAGAAAAATATGGTCCTTATTGTATCTCTCTCCTAGTAACGTCAATATTCCTCAACAAATATGGAAATAACGCACTGTCTGGAACCACCTTGACTATATAATATTCTAAAACTAATAACTCGTCAAAAGCGAAGCTTGAATCTCCTGGTTTTAAAGCATCGTTAGGGGGATGCCTCAGCAGTATACTAGTGGAAGCTTGGACTAAATGATCCACTGTGAGCGGAGCAGGAATTTTTTCAAAAGTGGGACAATACTTTTGGGCCACCCTGTACATAAGTGAAGCATGACGTGATCCTCCCAGATTACGATACCGGCTCGAGGAAAAATGTACCAGGACTTTCGATTCTGGCAGCCATACTCACATATGTTGTAGGTCCTTTGACCTTGCTTATGAAAATGATGACGTCACTGTCCGTATTGCGAAATGCGCGTCAGATGCGCGCGAAGTTTGAAAAATGCATTTTCATATATTTTCAACGGAGTAAGCTAGAACGAAAATTCCTTAAGCGTTAGGCATGCCGAAAATGAACAGAAGCACTACCAGGATAAATTCTAAGACGAGTCTGATACTGATTTTGTGTTTCGAAGTGCCGAGAGCGTTTCGGAGTCTGACTGAGGATAACATAATTCAGCATTTCCCACTTTGTTACTGCAAGATTTCTCAAACAAATCACACAAATAGTATTCCTAGGATTTCGTTTGAATCATCATCTCCATATGATACGGCCAGGGATGTCATCATTTTCGTAAACAAAGTCAAAGGAATCCAACATTTGTGAGTATGGCCGCAAGAATCGAAAGTCCTCAAGCGATGTCCGCTCAGGGGCCAAAATGGTAAATTTTTCGGAGCCGGTCTCTTAAAATATTACGGTATTTTCTTGAATAGCAATTATGCCGAGATCCAAACTATCGTACATCGCGCACAAATCCGAGCAAGTTTACATTACTTACATTTTGTAACAGTCTTTGCGAATTCGCTTCGAATATTCCCAATTTCTGTTTCTGTCCACACCCAATTCCGCGTGAATACGAAAATTACACGGTGAAATATTAGTTTAAATCGGTGAAAAAGAGTGCCGTCCAGTATCACCGAAATACGGAATCACAGAGCCGGCATTTAGTATAACCGCGCGCCAGCTGGCAAGCGACCTCGTCGCAGCTCAATTTCTAGCTCAGTCAGCTCAGTTCACCAACAACAAAGCTGCGACAAACAAGTCAAAAAAACAACGCTGCGGCGGAGTATTTACTAAACGCCTCTCGTTTATACTAAACACCTGCTCTGGTGACCAGCTGGAAACGACGCCATCGGAACTCAGTTTGTTCACATGCTGTTCTCAGTGTTACTGTTTTTTATCGTGAGCTGAACTGAGCTGAGTGAGCTAGAAACTGGAAACTGACGACGTCGCTTGCCAGCTGGTGCTCGGTTATACTAAATGCCGGCTCTGTGATTCCGTATTTCGGTGATACTGGACGGCACTCTTTTTCACCCATTTAAACTAACATTTCACCGTGTAATTTTCGTATTCACGCGGAATTGGGGGGTGGACAAAAAATAAGAAACAGAAATTGGGAAAATTCGAAGCGAATTCGCAAAGTTTAAAAACTGTTACAAAATGTAAATAATGTAAACTTGTTCGGTTTTGTGCGCGATGCACGTAAGGGAATGTTGTTAGAAGAAACACAATAACCTTTTTTTCGAATGAGTTATGCAAATTTTTGGAAGCCTAAGCCCTAAATGGCGATTTAGTTTGAAAAATGCCGACTTTTAAGGAAAACTTTTCAACGCATTTTCGCTTACCTATTGCCGGAATACATTTTCCGCCCAAGTCTTACCAATTTGCCAGATAACGAGACCGAACAGCGCGTGAAACTCTGTGTCGGTCAGCGCTGTTTTGACCATTGCTGGCCATATAATTCGCTGCAAACAGTCGGTGTAGTAGGTCATCGATCTGAACGTAAACTACAGTTTTGTCATGAATCGTCATGAATCGATCGAAGTGTCATGAATCAATCGAAAAAGTTGTTGGCCTTAAAGTCGACAAGACCAACCAACTTTGCAAATTCTTCATGATGTACACTAGTGCTGACATCATGCACGAGAAATTCTATGTTCTCTCGATTGAGGCACGTTGTCAACGTCATCATGTAGCTGCAACACAGTAACCGTTCGAAACAATTAGTTATTCCAATTCCAATTAGAAACTCACAACGGCCCTTCACCCGTCCGAAAAACCTTTGCAGTCAAATAGTGCGTTTCCAGAATATACATGCGCGCAGCAGAGCTTTGCAGTATTAAGCGCTGCAATTTTTTTCAGCTATTAATCATTTTCCGATTTTTATTTTCGTAATACCACACTTTGTCATCGAGAGTGAGCGCTTCAAACTCCGAAAAACACGCCGATGCGAAAGAGAAGTAGTCTCCAGCGAACAACCTCAGACTAGTCATGAGAAATGTCCACGAACAGAGCAAGAGATCCTGCAATCCAGGAAGATCAAACAGGTCTAGATGAAAGGAGGGGGGATCATATGTAACTCCTCATTTCCTTCACGCTCTCATCGGTTAACCAGGTAAGATCTAAAACGTCTAATCTGAGGGCACGTACCTCGCTTGCATGTTGTACCTTCACATGCTGGCGAAGAGAAATTGCCCTGGCCGACTTCTCCGTGTACTTGCGACGATCGGTAGAAAGTCTGACACAGATGCATTATTTCATTGCAGCTGTCTCGATGGCTGCGAGATGATCTTGGTGAAACTGAACTGCACAGAAGTTAACACCGCTAAGAGAGAGTAGTGAAAGCAGAAACGAACGTGTATTCTCTTGCTAATCTGCTGAGGATGGAATCCGTTCCAATGATGGATGGTAGCTCGAAGGAGTTGGGTGGTTCTAGTTCGTTGAAAGGTGAAGTTTCTTTTTCAGACTTCTTCTTCCGAGGATCCTCCAATAACATTCTGTAGAGCTTGCACTTCTCATAGCGGCAACGACGACAGAAAGAGCTCTCGCCTGCAGAAACAGTTTCAACGCAGGAAGTATCCCCCGAAGTGATTCCTCAAACATTATTGATCACAATTGAGAAAATTCTTAAGAATTACACAAGAAAAACAACGCTCACTCTTGTTGATCTTGCACTGCCCTTTTCCCTGGCGACATGAATAGGTTTTGCTTGAAGTCACGGTTCGCCTGTAGAATTCTGAGCAAGCTCTGGAAGAATGGAGCGGATTGGAAACGGAAAAATCGAGAATAGTCATGCTTTGTGGGTGCGGACTCGTACGAGGAACGGATCAAACCTGCAAGCGTCGATGCCGGAATGGGCGTAGATTGTTGGCGCGCCGCAGATCAGACAGATACGCTTCGGAGAAGGCATCGCCGATCTGGTTAGCACAGTTCCTCCCCTCAACCGAATGAATCGCACACCACGTGTTTGGGCGCAGAGAGAGAGAGGGGGATGGTTAGAGAAGGAGTGGAGGACGGTGATAGCCTCACTACAACATGGGTACACTGCACACCAACATTGAGTCGTGCTGATTTGTGTGAAGTTAGAACAAAGAGTATATCAGAGGTCTTCTGAGAGAACGCAGGAAATCGAGATCAATCTTTGACAAACTGTTCAAAGTGCTCCGACTTTTTCCAAATTTTGGCTTTGTTTTAGTAGACGGGTTCCAAAAAATAAAAAGGTCCTACAAATTCAAGAAGGGTCCCAAAAATTTAAGAAACTTCCCAAAATTTTAAGAAAGGTCCCAAATATTTAAGAAAGGTACCCAAAAATTCCAAAAAAATAAGAAAGGTCCCAAATATTTATGAAAGGTCCCAAAAATTGACGAAAGGTCTCAAAATCAAAAATCGATGGCCTTCGAATATAGAAAGGTCCGGAATTCGATAGAAAGGTCCCGGAAAAGAGCCAACCAAAAATAGAAAGGTCCCGAGTAAATTGAGAGGTCGAGAAATAGAAAGGCCCGAAGAATTGGCTTCGAAAATAGAAAGGTCCCGAAAACTGGCTTCGAAAATAGAAAGGTCCCATATGAAAGAAAGGTCCTTTTCAAATTGAATGCATCTTGACGATAATAGAGTATGGTGAAATATTGTTTGGTTTTAGCATATCATTTTTTCTTGAATAATTCGACTTTTAGTAGAAAAAGCGGAGTGGATGAAAAAGGCATCGATCTATAGACAAAAAGTGTCAATAATGGCTTGGAATCTGTAGATAAGGCGCTAAGTTGGACTATGTCGCCTCACAGCGTTTCGAGCTCAGAACTTGAGCCGAGCACGATTGAAAACAAAACTGGCCCTTTAAACAATATACCGAAATAAGTCACTTTGCGATAAGCAGAACACGGTGATTCGGGTTGCAGTAGAATGTTGGGCAAATGTACTATGAAGTGAGGTACAATAGTTGAAGTTTTTTTTAAATGTTTTTTGTGACATGCCATGCACATTTGGACCGTGACCCCGGGGTCATGGAATTGGACCAAAAATGATGCTTTCGTTTTCGGGATCTATGTTGATGAAAAATCAGAAAACGGTGAAATTTTACTGTTTGATCAGAATTTTGGCATTATAATGTTCAAACAAGACTTAAAGAGCGATTTCCTCCGTAAAAAACGGGCAAAAACTTTGTTTCGCGCATTATACTGGTATGATGGGGGAACACAAATCGCTTGCAATTGGATGGGCTCGTAGTAGAAAATTACTGAGAAAATTTGAAAATCCCATCGGAGTTGCAATCGGAATTTGGCGCATCGTGCAGTTTTTGGGTCGACAAATCTGTTTTTCAAAGTAACCATAGCCTGAAAAATATTTGCATTGTTGATTTCACAAGTAGGTTTGTTCGGCTCTCCAGTGCGATCATTTTGCGCTTTTGATCGAGTTTCTACGTCATCTTTAACGGAAGTTATGATTTTTTGAACTTGTCCGGAGCCGGGTTCTAGGCCGTTTTCACTTTCCGGACTGACCAAGTTAACTGAGAGTTACTAATCACTAGATACATCACCCATTTACTTTTTCGAATATGAATAGAGTATGAGATGAATATTAGATTCTTGCGATTTATGCCCTCCTCATACCCCATGCCAAAACACCGATTTGTAGGAATGTATACTGAGGCATTGCTATAGATTTCCGTGAGAAAAGGGCGATTTATCTGCTTGAGATTAAAAGAAGTACATACGTGTAGGAATAGTCAGTACATAGGGAATGGGAAACCGTGGTTTGGGGGGTGTGGAAGTTATTCGGTTGACTACTGCTGATTCAGTTCCGTTTCTGTATCACTCTTATGTCCTCTTGTACATTCTGACTTTAACTCCGTCACTCGGTTTCATAATGACTTCGGGAATGGGACGATTTCCAGGGGAGGGATTTGTAGTCTCGACTCGATACTTGCGGAAGAACGTGGATAGAACGATCTTCTCCTCCATAATCGCAAACTTCTGGCCTGCAATATATTTTGTAATTAGTTTGCATGTTAACTTGAAACGAATAAGAACACAATTAAACAAGTACCAATGCAATTCCTTGGGCCAGCAGAGAATGGGAAATAGGCGAATGGGTGTCTCTTGGAAACTGCTTCAGAATCGAAGTGATCAGGATAGAATTCTTCGGGCCTCTCCCAATTCTGCAATGTTTGGCATCAACATGTTGTAGATTTATTAATTTAATTTATATTTATAAATTTCTTTCGCAAAAATTGGTTTGTAAAACAAGAAAAATATTTATTAAAAATTTCAGAAGTTCAGCAGTCGTCGTGTGTTAATTGCTTTTTTGAATGTCCCTTATAAAAATATTGTTTCTAAAAGTGAGGCGCAGCTGTAATTGTTCCGTTCTCATAGTTCATTGACCTAATCTCCTGAACCTATAATGTCGGACAATAAAGATAAACATCCTCATTAACTCATAAAAAGTGGCTGAGAACGAGAAAGGGAGGAACCAAGTTCGTCAAAACCTGCGCTGAGAGTGCACAAATCGAACACTGAATCAAAATCGATGCTCTAAAGCGATTTTGGTAGATATGATTTTGGTAGCCTTCACAAATACCCCGCGGGGGGCAAGACGATCTGATGACTTTGGGTTGGTGAAAATCTATAGTTTTACGATAAAATAGGTGTTCTCTTCTCTCTAGTTCCTTCAGCATAGAAGCTTGGGGAGTGTGAGCTACCTGAGGACTCTTGTGAGTTGCCATGGGCAATGCAACGACGGTAATGTTCTCGGGAAGGTCGAATCCACCTAAAGTATTTGACTTCGTTTCACAAATCTTTCGCAATCTTCCGCACCCAGAGTGGTATCACGAGTGACTCTCCGGGCGAGGAGAGGCACTGAGGGACGCAATCTGACAATAATCGAATCGTTCCTTCCGCTCAATTTTGGCCTACCGAAGCGTTTCCTTGATGCATTTGTCAAGGTAAGTCAGCCTTCTGAGGTCGGCATCGGTCGGTTCTCTATCGTCATCTCCGAACACCTCGTCCAACTCCTCATGCACTCGACTCTGCAGAAGTGGTACTTCTTATTGAAGTCCCTGTGCGGGGCTAGGCTAGTATCTAGATAGGCACGGCCAACAATATGTTTCGCTTTCTGATTGGGTGGGGGAAGCTCAATTGGTGGAGGAGGGGGGGATGGCTGTCTCACCTGGTATTCGGGATGCTGGCCGAGGAACCACACACAGAAGGCCATTCCAGATGCCGTCGTGTCGTGTCCTGAGACAGGAGTCGGTGACCAATGAACGAGCAAGGCGTTTCGCGTGAACCGGATGCGACTACCTTCCCTCACTTGAGAAGACTAATATTATGAATTACTGAACACAGAATATGATGCGTTGAATTGCTCTGGCGCATCCTTTTTTGAATCCACACTAATTCAATCATTGATTCGTGCTTTTGTTTTCGGAAGGAAATTGATGCCAGCCGTTAACGAGATAGATGAGAGAAGAGATCTGGCAAGTATGCATTCAAACAAGCCTCACGGGATGATTGTGAAGTTTAAATAACATGGGAATAGAGCCGATCAACAGGAGTTTAAAGCGTAGATCTCGGAGAATGTAGTGACTGACCTTCGAACATGAAGGTGTCCACTTCCTCTCGAATGTCTTCATCTGTGAGATTTGCAGATTTCTGTTTGATGAGCAGAAGATCCAGGAAGGCCTGAATATGAGGCCGTTTGCGATTGAGTCGAGCAGATCCGCTTGTGTCTGGCACAGCTCAAAAATGTCAGTTTCCTGAAATCATGTATTTCGGGGTTCCCGAGGGTGCTGATGACGATGGGAACTTTCATTTTTGGTTTCGACCTCCCGTTGGTGCCAGATGACGTCACGTCGATATCGGGTGATGCGGTTGAACTCGGCCCTCGAGAGTGCTAAAAGAAAGCCGCCGTGGCTCCCGGGGTAGAATTTGATGCTGATCACGGCTGTCAACTTCATTTTTCATCAATTGCTTTTATTGAGGCTAAATAGTGAAATTTTTGCATAGGCATTTCCGGGCTTAGCTTTTTAGACAGATCGAACCGGCTTGACGAGAGGATTTCAGAATGGTGTTTGCGAGAAATATAGGAGTTGGGAACTCTGAGATTGATTCAAAAGAGTATTCGAGGACGGCACTTCTCCACGTTGTTTACGCCGAAGCTCTTCCCTTCCCTCCTCTGCGTCTCTCTCCTCTGTTGACCTACCCTCCCTCTCGTCTCTCTGACTCTCTGCGCTCTCTCCCATCTCCACACTCTCTCACCTCTCCCTCGCCTGTCTGCGCTCTCGCCGAGGAGAGAAGGGCCGAGCAAGGGAAGAGGCTCGTTGTAAACAACGTGGAGAAGTGCCGTCCTCGAATACTCTTTTGAATCAATCTCAGAGTTCCCAACTCCTATATTTCTCGCAAACACCTTTTTGAAATCCTCTCGTCAAGCCGGTTCGATCTGTCCAAAAAGCTAAGCTCGGAAATGCCTATCCAAAAATTTCACTATTTAGCCTCAATAAAACTAATTGATGAAAAATGAAGTTGACAGGCGTGATCAGCATCAAATTCTACCCCGGGAGCCACGGCGGCTTTCTTTTAGCAGTCTCGAGGGCCGAGTTCAACCGCATCACCCGATATCGACGTGACGTCATCTGGCGCCAACGGGAGGTCAAAACCAAAAATGAAAGTGCCCATCGTCATCAGCACCCTCGGGAACCCCGAAATACATGATTTCAGGAAACTGACATTTTTGAGCTGTGCCAGCCTTTGCTCGACTATTTCGCGAACGGCCTCATATCATAAGTTATTGTAATAAACATGAAATGACACCCTCTCTAAAAATAATTTAGGTCTTTGTAAGTTTGTTAAAAATTCGAAAACACTGATTCCAACCAATTTCCTTTGCTTGATCTCTTCATCACTCATTGCCTGACTGAGCGTTCCATCGTCGATGAGAGTTTGGCGACGCTCATTGATCACCTAAATGCAATGTTAACTGTAGTACAGTAGCAAGCACATCTAACATTTCGCGTGAAGTCATTCGTGAGCTTTACAAGTCGATCGAACTCGAAGCCGATCCCACAACCATACCAAATCGGCTTCAGCCACAGCCAGGGAAACCTAAACGAGAGTGTGATCACGTCATTGTCCTATCAGAGCTCCTGTAGATCGTTAAAACCCTAGACAGATCGAAAAATTCAAACCATGTACCTAATGTGGCTGAAGATGATATCCGATAATCTCACAACCGCATCCACATATTCAGAATTGCCTCCGATTTGAGAATTCAGTTGTGTTCCCATCGCCGTTTCTGCATAAAAAAGATGGTTCAGTACGGAATTCGGAATTCCAACCACAAATAATATCGAGGGCGCATCTTTTGATGTAAGGGAACGAATCGATCTCCTTCCCGCTGTCTGCGAACTGCTCCAGAAGATCCACGAGTATCTGATATTGTGTCATATGTTTCCCCCTCACTCCCCTTGTTATGTGATCCCAACCTGAGATTGTCTGATGAACACTTCATTGTATCCTTTGAGCACGTTGAAATGGAACGCAGGAGTGAGCATTTTTCTTCTTGCATACCATTTCTCGTTAGTGCTGCAAGGAACAAAATGCTGATACCCTTTTTTTCGCATTTTCTTGCAGTGAAATTTCGAAAGTCTTACGGAATAGAATATCTTTTCTGACCTGATCAACAGTCCCGTTCCGATCCAATCAGCTACGATATCGTACTGGGTCGATTTCGTGATGAGCGTGTTGCTCTCCATTATTTCCTGTAACTTACGACATTGATTCCGCGAGCTCTCTCTCTCTCTCTCTCTCTCTCTCTCTCTCTCTCTCTCTCTCTCTCTCTCTCTCTCGCATTCGCACCTTAATGATATCCGCACTATCGATGAAGAGATAGGGAACGGGGCCGATCCAGATCTGAGAAGGAGAATGAACGACGACCGACTCCCTTGCAAAGTTTGGTCATGGCTGCTCTACAGTGCCATTTTGAATGATCATATTAGCGCAGATTAAGAATGAGCACAGAAATTAGAGGAAAATATTATAGAAATTCGCGAACCTTCATCATCCCGCATCTTTTCGGGTGGTCCCTGCAGTATTTCTGAGCGAATTCATTGAGCTGATCGCCAAAATCTTAAAAAATAACTCAGACTCAGGATAGTAAAAGCGAAAGCAAGACCGGCAGCGCTGTATTTGAACTGATAAGCGGCGCCGATGAGAGGAAGAGCATGAGGGCCGGGAATCTAAAAAAAAACGAAGATTCAATACAGGAAAAAACTTAAATATTATGCCACAAAAAGAGTATAATTCATTGACAGTAACACTCAACCGATTCAATGGCTGCGATCGCTTTCCTTCTGAAGATGAGAAACGCTCTGATCTCTCCTCGTTTCCAGAAAACGTAAGTGAAAATCAATACTAGTAGAACGAGAACAGCGGCAGAAACCATGCTGACTGATAAGACAGTCGAATGTTGAGCTCCTTTTAAATCTTGTTCACTTACGTATATCAGTACATTCCACACTACACTCTCTTTCTTCTCACTCCCTAACTTCACCCCATTTACAGCACACTTTATTGCTCCTTTCGCACGGTGTTTGCTCCCTTGAATGATCCGTTAATGACTCTTTCTCTACGGGTAACCCAACCCGACTAATTTAAGAGCCTGGATCGTTAAAAATCGAATAATTTTATATACTCTCAGGACGTGGCCGAATGTGGCCAGCTATAACAAACTCTAGCGTAAGGGGTGTGGGGCATTTACTCACATTGCTCATAGCACCCATTGTGTGTGGTTTTCGAGAAAAGTCGACACATGTGTGAAATGTTCGAAAAATCTTAAATAATAAAGTTGGAGACGGGTTTTTATAACACGGGTTTTCTGTAAGCAAGCATAACTCGAAAAAATGCCGAAAACCCTTTCGATATTATTGTTTTAAAAGATTTTTCGGACCCGATTACTGGTGCCTACGCGAGCCATTTTACGTATTTCTGGCCCTTGAATACCGTTTACTATGCTATTTTTTGCCCGATCGCGTAAGAGTCGGACAAGGCCTGGCACAGCCAAAAAAGGTAGACTCTCTCAAAGTATGTGATTTGGGGTTCTCGAGGGTGCCGATGACTTTAAACAACAGGATTTTTTTATTTTGACCATCTGTTGGCTCCAGACGGCGTAACGTCGAAATCAGGGCTTATGGAATATCTAAGCAAGGTGTAACGCCAAAATTAAGCCACTATGGTGCTGATCACGCCTGTTCATTTCATTTTTCATGATTTTCAAATAGTTAGTTTAAAAATCGATATTTTGAGAAAACGTCTTGAAATAAACGCCCGTTTCATGATTTACCTTAGCGGCTTAGGCTTAGCGGCTTACACCATTAGAACCGCACTGACGCAACGATTTCAAAAAGTATCAGATGAGCCAAATCGATGCGCAGACTTTTTCAGGTGCAGGCTAAGACTGCTAAGAAAACGTCTTAAAATGAACGCCCGTCTCTTGATCTACCCCTTCCTCCTCAGAGACAGCCAGCGGGTAGACGAGGGAGTGTGGGGAGAGGAGAGAGCGCAGAGAGAAGTGAAGAGGTGGGAGCAGAGGAAGGGGTAGATCAAGAAACGGGCGTTCATTTTAAGACGTTTCCTTAGCAGTCTTAGCCTGCACCTGAAAAAGTCTGCGCATCGATTTGGCTCATCTGATACTTTTTTAAATCGTTGCGTCAGTGCGGTTCTAATGGTGTAAGCCGCTAAGCCTAAGCCGCTAAGGTAGATCAAGAAACGGGCGTTTATTTCAAGACGTTTTCTCAAAATTTCGATTTTTAAACTAACTTTTTGAAAATCATGAAAAATTAAATGAACAGGCGTGATCAGCACTAAAATCCACCCTGGGAGCCATAGTTAGAGACGCTAAGCTTCGCCCACTTTGAGGGGATAGAAGGACGCGCAAAACCTGCGCATGGGGTGAACTCTGTGAATACTTGTTCAAATCAGTCATTCTTAGGCGATTCTGATAGCTGGCCATGAGCTCTACAATATGATCCTATGTGCAACTTGATCGGAAAAGTTTGAGATAGTGAAAAATCGATAATTGTGAGTGAAGAACGGTGTTTAGGCTGGTTTCAGTGATCGGGCACAGCTGCACATTGAAAAACTTGACTAATTCGAATATTTTAGAATTTTTAGAGAAAAAATTAGAATTTTCCTCAAAGAGCTCGCTTCCTCAAAGAGTTCCGATAGCGCGGAGAGAGGCGAGCGAGAGAGCGGGGGGAGGGAGAGAGTCACGTGCGAGAGAGGCTCCGCCCCTTTTCTCTCTCTCCTCTTCCCTTCCCTCTCGCTCACCGCCTGCGCGCGCGTGGTTTTAGAGGCGTAACTTTTCACAGAGAAAAGATAATCACAAACGGTTAAAAGTATGATGTTACTGGGACCATGAGGGATATGTTGAACCCAGATTTGGTACCATTGCAACAAATCGGCGATCTACGTTGGGGTCTCTAGCCATAGTGGCTTAATTTTGGCGTTACACCTTGCTTAGATATTCCATAAGCCTTGATTTCGACGTTACGTCGTCTTCAGCCAACAGAAGGTCAAAATCAAAAATCCTCTTGTTTACCGTCATCAGCACCCTCGAGAACCCCAAATCACATACTTTGAGAGAGTCGACCTTTTTTGGCTGGGCCAGACCCACCCCGGATTTGTTCGATTCTTACGCGAACAGGCTCTTAGTCGTAAGAAGAGGAGCAGCGAGTCTTTACTGCTAGAGTCGATAAGGAAGGGGCTGTACTCTGCACTTGTGAGGAAGCAGCAGACTAGTGCTGCAACTCACTCTTCACCCTCGCTCTCGTGAAGAATGGGTAGAAACTGCGTGACGTACTAGTCAAGAACCTGGAGGAGTACGGACATCACTCCTGCATAACGAAAGACGAACTCTTCACGGAGCATATTCTGACGCAAACCGTGAGTTCTTTTTTCTGTTATTCCATTGTTCAACGAGCCTTATTTGCTGCACTTCCTTATCGACCTTGAATGAGCTACTAAAAAAAATTGATGGAGTCATCGGAAAAAAAATCTGTCGTTCAGCGAGGATGAGCTTGCACTTTCGTGCAACCGCAAGTGCAAGAGTTGCGGGGAGTCAAGAGTGTGGTCGAACAGCCCTGTGCTACCGACCACTAAGGCCTCCCCACAGGAAAAGCCGAAGCAAGTGAATGTTGATATGGTGATGGAGTCAGCGGCCACGGCAGTCGGAACTGCGATATGAACTTTAATTATATCAAATTAGAACTTGTCCAAAGCCATCATAGTATCATTCCTAAGCGCCAAATACCATTAACATAAAAACATTGTCGAATATATTGCACAATCATAGTCGTTTTGAAGCGTGCCTTGCAATTCCGTGCCACCAAGTCTTAATCGTTGATTTCCCACGAGCAGCTTCTCCTTTATCCAGTGCCGAGGCGGGACTGATCAGGAAAGAAGGGAAGAAACTCTTTATTTCTCGCTTTTTGAACATTGATCTCTGTAATTTGTGTCCCTTGTCTCTCTACTCTCACCTCTCTTCTACCCGCTCCCCACTCTCCCTTTGTAGTGAAACATGGCGATTTTGTAGCTCCCTCCATCCTTGTCAACTTCGCGTGTTGTAGTGTCACCGTTGATGATTATTCGATAGGCAATGTTGTGCTAAAGCAATGTTAAACTGGCTACTCGAGACTGTTGGAAGGAGAACTATATTGTGGGGACTAGATATCTTTGCAAGCCCCGACAAAGTATGTTTTCTTAATGTTCCGGGCTTATTTTTTGAGGTAACGTGCACTAGAAAGCACTTTCAATAACGCCGTGGAAACTGTGCTCGTCTGTGTCCTAGTATCGGTATTTAACCAATGAGTGGGCGGGAGTTAGACAAGAGGCAGGGCTATAGCATTCTCTCTTCTGCGACGCATTCCTGCTCTTTGTCATTATTTTATTATTGTTTCGATATGATGTTACTTCTCGCTGTGATAATTTACGTTGTCTACTTCTACTGGAGTGTTCGCAAATATCCGAAGGGACCACTTCCAATCCCACTCATCGGCAACCTCTATCACGTACGTTTCTGGGCGCTTCATTGTTTACATCGAATAATTATAGCTGAATCCCGACAATCTCCACGACTACGTGCACAAGATTGGGAAGGATTATGGTGAGTGCTATTCCTTGTCTAACAATGTGATAAAATCCCGAATCAGGCCACTGCTTCACACTCTTTCTTCCTCGTCCATTCGTCTTTTTCACTGACTTCACGACAATCAAAGAGGCACTGGTGACGCAAGGTAAGCTTAGAATAATTTGGGCAAAGTTAATTTATCGTTTTTTTTAGGTGAACACTTTGCTGGTCGATCGCACTTGCCTCCCGAGACTTATTTGCAAAGAGTGAGTTTTTGAACAAGGATAAGTCTGTGATTTACTTGTATTAATCGCTCAATCGTGTTGTTGCACTGAATGCATTTGTTTCTCGGCAGTCTGATGAACTGCACTTTGGTTTTCTTCTTCAGAAAGACCAAGTTGGACTTGTCATCTCGGATGGGAGCAACTGGCGCGAGCAGCGGAGAACCGCTCTGAGAATCATGCGCGAGCTCGGCTCCGGCAAGCAATTGATGGAGGCACAGGTACTTGTGAACTCTCTTTGCGTAAGGAGTCGAGCACAGTCTCTATCGCGGGCAGTACCTTCACCTTGCGAGCATAATGGCTCACCCGTCCAGCGGCGCCTTGCTCTTCATCCTCAATAGAAGAAACTGCAGGTGAATCGCTCAATCGACGAACTGCTCGATCAATTGGCTGCTACCAATGATGGAAGGTCTCCGTACGATATGAATCTGTCTCTGCAGGTTATTTTTTTAAATATAATTTCGAAAAAAGAACAAGCGACTGACTTAAACAGCACCACGTATTCACAAATCTTCTGATTCAGCCTCGCAGATCATTTTAGCATTCTTCATGCATCATAATTGCAGCTGTGCGTCGGCAACATTATCAACGAGACGCTCTTCGGGTACCACTTCAAGTACACGGACACTGCCCGGTTCCAATACTTCATCGATCGCGTTTTGCAGTTCCTGTCAAGCACAAAGGTAGTTGCAGTACCTGTTCGTGGTCCCTACTGTAACATGAAAACCAGTAGTTGCGCAGCGAAAGTTCGACGCATTTGCAGGACAACTTCTGGGTGCAGATCGTTCTCGCGTGGCCGTGGACCCGCCATCTGCCAGTGATCGGACAGAAAGGGCATAAAGACCTCATCGACAACATTTCCAAGGTTCGCAAGACAGAGCATGAAACATACGAGCTAGGGCTACATACGAGAACAAAACACAGCACTCTCACACACACACACACACACACAAGCTAGCCGATTCGCTGATGATCAGATGTGTAATACTAACATTGCAGTACCAAACATTCATCGAGGAGGAAGTTGATAAGATTGCGAAATCGCACCAGGCTGGTGAGGAATCCACCAACTTCGTGCAGTCGTACCTGGCGGAGATGGCGAAGAACCCGCAATTGGAGTGAGTGACTTCGGTAGCCCCATTGATCCGAGCAGGAAAAGAACTATCTCAGAGAGTATTCCTATGCGTTGATGCAATCTTTTATTTTGCTTTTCGAATTTCCTTTTTAACGCTTTTCATATAAGCTTCCCATACAATAAACATGCTGTCTTCAGCATGGCTAACCTCTACGCAATCGTGGTCGACTTCTGGGCGGCCGGCATGGAGACGACTGCGACGACGCTCAGATGGTCGCTGCTGCTGCTGATGAAGCACCCCGACGTGCAGGTGAACAATTCGAAGCTATTACTATGAACGTACAATATCATGCTTGGATGGTAAACGAGTCTTTTGCACAGGAAAAGATGCGCGCTGAGCTGCTCTCCGTGGTCGGTCGGGACAGGCGAATCGAGATGGCGGACAAACCGAATCTGCCCTACTTCAACGCGGCGATCGCTGAGATCCAACGAGCAGCCAACATGGTCCCGTTCCTCGGCACTCATCGATGTTCGTCATTTTTCAATGCAGTTCTCTCTTCATCGAATGTCTTAGCGCGTATCTTTGAGCGACATATCAATGTGCAGTACACCGTTTTAGTCAGACCGTTTCCATGAACAATGAAGAGTCAACGACGGCAGGCACCGAGGACTCGACCGTGGGCGGGAAGCGCATCCCGAAGGACACGCTGACGTTCCCGCAGATCTACTCGGTGCTCAAGGACGATGAGATGTTCGAGCGACCGGAAGAGTTCAAGCCGGAGAGATTCCTCGAGGCGGATGGAAAGACGGCGAACAAGGTTGCATCTTCAACTCATTCATGAATTGATTTGCCTCCGATTACGCAGCAGTGCAAGAAAATGGACGAATTTTACAATGCTTCTGACTAGCAACAATCTTTAGTGAAATCTGAAAACTAGTCCAATGAACATTGCAGAAGCAACTGGAGCGACTGATCGCTTTTGGGATGGGCAAGCGACAATGTGTGGGCGAAGGTGAGCCTTATGTTGACAGAACTGCGATACACGTGATACGGGGGGGGGTGGCAAAACCACAACGGACAAAACCACAACGGGTCATAAATCGGCTGAGAGTTGACCTAGGGCAATCATTATTGTATCATTGTTATCAGTAGAGGCGTACGGAATTTTACTACCGTAACCGTCAGGAATCGCGAACTGATTTTTTCCCATCGAACCATGACCCGGGGTCATGGTAAAATGTGTCGGGGGTCGACCAAACGTAAAGTATAGGCAAGTATGTTACAGTTACCGGGTACGTACAGTAACCAAAAATACCCCGATATTCGCAAACTGACTTTCTCTATTCTTAAAGTGTGAGAAAAAAATTTAGTCTTAGGTCGGTTGCGCCTGCCGTACCCAGACATGTTACCGTAACCCGAAATACAGTATTTCGGTAATCATAAACAGAGTTTTTTTTTTCAAAAATTTTTTTTCATGCCTGGGTATGGTTAAGACAACCGACCTAAGATTAAATTTTTATCTCACACTTTAAGAAAAAAGTCAGTTTGCGATTCCCGGGGTACGGTAGTAAAATACCGTATCAATCAATCAATTTATCATTTCAGGCAATAAATGCTAGATGAGGATGGGGCGGAATTCTTCATAGGGTGTATTCCACCAGTTGCCAATAGCTCGATCCAGGTCGTCCCTCCAGCGCACTCTAGGCTTGCCTGCCGGCCGTTTCCTGTTGTAGGGCGTCCAGAAGGTAGTCGCGAGCGTCCACTGCTCCATTTGCATACTCCTGACCTTGAGGGCCCAGCGCGCTTTCCGTTTCAGTGCTTCCCGGTTCCAATCGCGCAGCTTCGTGATCTCCCTCACGCGCTCGTTTCTCCAGCGGTCCCTTAGTGTCACTCCCAGCATCTTTCTCTCCATCTTCCTCTGGGTGATGCTCAGTCGCTCCTTGTCGCTCGATCT
>LS521132.1:84385-115096 GCA_900490845.1 Pristionchus japonicus
ACAACCCACAATCCTGGCTTCTTGAACTGCGATCACGTCCCACTTTATCTTGTCGAGGGCTAGCTCCATCTCGGTCTGCTTGTCCTTGGGCGCGAGCGTCCTGGCGTTGATGGTGCCGATGTAGAAGTGGCGACCCATCGATGGTGGCAATACAACTCCCGCGTGCCAACGCTGCTGGGAGAGGGACACTAGGCGGAGGTAATCGGAGACGGAGGGACGAAAATCGCACCCAACCGCTCGCCACTCACTTATGCCTCTACTGATAACAATGATACAATATTGATTGCCCTAGGTCAACTCTCAGCCGATTTATGATTCGTTGTGGTTTTGTCACCCCCCCCCCCCCGTGATACCATAGCGCGAGGTGCTTACATACGAAATAATTGTTTCATCAGGACTGGCCAGGATGGAGCTGTTCCTTGTGCTGGGCAATTTACTGCTCAAGTTTCGTTTCCAACCGACCGAAGAGATCAACATTAAGCCGGTGTTCAGGGGTGTGCTACAACCGGCTCCGTATAAGTGCAGAGTGGTGCCTGTGTGATCAGAAACTGTATCCCGATATACGTATCAATCGCATTCACTTGTCGTAAAACATCAAATACGTCTTTGTCGCAATATCACCGCGTTTATGCATACTGATAAATATTATGCAAAATAGTACCTCTGTTGGAGTACTTTTAAAAGACGTGTTGTATTGTCTTAATTATGAAAAGAAATATTGCCTGAAACCTCCGCACCACAATACAGCTGCTGATACACATTATGAGCAATGAATTCAGAATTTGAGTTGATTGTACATGCCTTTCTGCGCAATTTTGCAGATTTCAATCGCAAAGCGATAGTTTCGGAGAAAAGTTAAACATAAGCGATCAGCTATTCTCAGATTTCCTCAAGTAATTATTAAACTTAAAACGCGGTCCGCCTAAGAACGTACGGATTCGAAGGGCCAATGGCACAGTAGCTGAAAATCGTTCCCAGGGGTTCATACTCTGTGGTTGGAGTCCCTAGGGGTGGGATACACTTCAGCCGGAAAATTGGACCCAAAAGTTGATCTTTGATCTCTGAGATCGACTTTTTTCTCTTTGAATTTCACCCAACGTGTGATATACCATTCGATAGAGCATCGAAAGATATGTATTCTGGTAAATTTTCAAAAGGTTTGAACTTCAACTTTTCGAGAAAATCGAAAAATAGTGAAAAAAATTGCTCTCGCAAACTTTTCAATAAATTATTGCATCATGTTCCAATGGATTCTAGGACCTGAAAAGTTTACCAGCTATGTAAAATGGAACGAAGAATTTTATAAAAATTGTCTCGAACCCGAACTACATACCCGGACATCACTTTTTTTCGAAAAACTAGCACGCAAAAGTTGGCTCAGGTTCGAATCCGCCTGCCCACATCAATCTTTTGCCAACTTTTTTTCCGCCTCAAATGAGGTTTTTTCGTATTTTTTTCACCTTTCATACACTGATATTCCCTTTGCGCGATATTTTCTCAATTTTTCAGGTCTAAGTAAGGTCAATCCTTTCTTGGCTTTTTTCACATAAGGGGGGACCCTTATGTGAAAAATGAGGTTGGAGGTCAGATCAGAATCAACCCAAGTATCATGCCCAATAGTATCTACCGTGACCAATCTTTGATATTTTTCACATCTGAGCCACTTTTTATCGAAAAAATTTCAAACACTTTTCTGACTCATTTTTCACATAAGGGTCCCCCCTTATGTGAAAAAACGGATTTGAAAGATTGGGTCACAATTCAGTTGAAAAGTTCACAGAATATCTCCAAACCAATGAATTAACATAAGTAAAGAGGATTAGAGTCAGAATCAATTCGTGAAGTGCCCGAAAAAAGTAGGCAAAAGATTGGTGTGGGCATGCGGATTCGAACCTGAGCCAACTTTTGGGTGCTAGTTTTTCGAAAAAAAGTGATGTCCGGGTATGTAGTTCGGGTTCGAGACAATTTTTATAAAATTCTTCGTACCATTTTACATAGCTGGTAAACTTTTCAGGTCCTAGAATCCATTGGAACATGATGCAATAATTTATTGAAAAGTTTGTGAGAGCCATTTTTTCACTATTTTTCGATTTTCTCGAAAAGTTGAAGTTCAAACCTTTTGAAAATTTACCAGAATACATATCGTTCGATGCTCTATCGAATGGTAGATCACATGTTGGGTGAAAGTCAAAGAGAAAAAACTCGATCTCAGAGATCAAAGATCAACTTTTGGGTCCAATTTTCCTGCTGATGTGTATCCCACCCCTAGGAACTCCAACTTCCGAGTATGAACCCCTGGGAACGATTTTCCGCTACTGTGCCACTCCCTCGTACGTTCTTACGCGGAACGCGTTTTAAGTATGTGAAACGCAGGAATGGGAAGCGATGAATGTTAAGCAACCTTGTGCATTGCACGATTTTCAGATTTGAAAATACGCAATGTTGTACTTATCAAAAGTCTTCTGAGAGATTGCAGCCCCCCCCCCCACCCGGCACAAGAACTGCCTGCTGTCGGCGGAGATTTGATGCAGCTCTCCGATGTTCAGTAGCAGACCAGTATCATCTCGGAAACTATTGTCGGTTCTCGTTGAGTTGTATAAAGATGCACCGCGCAAGCTATGTGGAGAAATAGATTGCCCGCGAAATGCATATAACCAGAATTCTCAAAGTTGTCTGTGGAGAAAGTTGTGACGGTTTGAAAAAATCGTACATAGATTTGTCCGGTAGTGTAAGCTAGAACAACTTCTGCTTGCGATGTTTTGCCTACAGGGGCTAAGTGACATTCCCTGACGACCTGAGAACTAAGATAGGGTAGTCAGAGCGCTGTTGGCTGATGCCTAGTGTATGTCTGAATTGCTGGGGCATAGTCTAAGAATCATAGATCTTTTTCATCAGACTACTGCTCTGCTCACTTTATCTTTGATCAGTTACTCAATCACATTCAATCTTGAGTAAATAACAGAGATATGGTATCTTCATGGTCTCAAAGACCCACAAAAGATCTTGTGGGCATGATTTTCTTGCCATTTTCACAAATGTAAAATTCACAAATTTTCACAAATGCACACACGAGTATAGTTAGGGAAGCGAGAGTTACTCTCTTCTTACCACGCTCTGCCTAGCTCATCAGAGAAACAAGAAAAAATGCATAAGCAAAAGATACATATTGTGGGGGGGGGGGGGGCGGATAAAACGCCAACGGACAAAAGGCCAACGAAGTCATAACTCGTTTGGGAGTTGACCTAGGGCAATAAATATTGCACCATTGTTATCAGTGAAATCATACGGTATTTTTAGTACCGTAATCTTTGCGGATCGCGAACTGATTTTATTTGACTGAAAATAAATCAGTTCGCGATTCCCAACGATTACGGTAGTGAAAATACCGTATGCCTCCACTCATAACTATGGTACAATATTTATGGCCCTAGGTCAACTCCCAAACGAGTTATGACTTCGTTGGCCTTTTGTCCGTTGGCGTTTTGTCCGCCCCCCCATATTGTGCTTTCCGATCTCTAATCATCGTTAATTTGATCACCACTACTCAAACAGGTGACAATCCCAAGGCGATAGAAAAAATCTGCTCCATCCGTCCAATATTTTCACGGAACGACGACTGTACTGCATAGCACCTGAACGATCACATAATCTATGGTGGAAATCGTAGTTCTCAGCATTATTGCTCATTGTGCGCCATAAGATTGATCGTCGACTTATGATCGAAAAAATAATCAAGCCAAAGTTGGAGTAATCTTTCTCATCTGAATGAATGACTTCTGGTTATTGAATGCCATGTGTGCGGCTAGTCAACATGATATTTCGAGGAACGCCCAAAACATCGCTCTGACGAGCAGTCGTCATTCGTTATCATTTACGGTTAAACGATTCTATTGTCATGAAATAGTGAGTATATATTATTCACGGTAAGCTAGTTTCTGATGCGTAACTCAGCATTGAAGGCTTCTTATAAGATCACCACTGGTAGTGCACAATACTGTTGTCGAATTTCTCCAATGAGTAATTCATCAATGCTTGATTACTATTCCCTGACTACCGAAGCTATAAACATATGTGAGTGAAACTTTTCATTTCGAAAGATTTTCCGTAATTTTCAGCGCTAGGAGTAGTCTTGAACTCTTTGCTACTGTACCTCATCAAAAGATTCTCAAATTCTAATCTTGGTAACTACAAATATCTCCTGGCTATATTTGCGTCATATGACGTATATCTCTGTGTGATTCACGGACTGCTGAATCCCGTAAGGATTTCGTAAATTGTCAATCTGAGAGTGAAATTTCAGGTCGTGTTGGTGATCGGAAACACGGTCGGAGCTGCACTGTACGCGCCATGGCAGAATCACGTAAGCGGTCTTCGAAATAAGAGACGATTTCCAAAGTTTCAGGAAATTTGCTGTTTCTACTTTGCCTGCTTCAGTCTGCCATTTTCGTTGATGAACATCCATTTTCTTTATCGATACTGGTGCGTGTCACAGTAAGTTATTGAAGACGCTTCCATGAAATCTTGCATGCTTCAGCCCATCGCGACTCGCTTGGTTCTCGAATAGCAAATTCGTGATGAAATTATGCGTCTACCCTGTGGTACAAGGTTCCACGTGGTTCGGATCACTTATTCGCTTCCACAAAATCTGAGTTTTTGTAGGTTCACTTGCGCATACTCACTTCGTACTGGTGCCGACGACGTTGCTTTGACTGACGTGAAGGTGGTCTTTTTTGAACATCGTACTGCAATTGTCGAGGATGGCTGGCTCGTGATGGATCATTGGGTATGCGATTTCATTTCCATTTCTTGCTTGACGAGAACTAGATACGGTATTGAATTTCAGCCTAGTTCGCAAAAGTGCGAACTTTACCACACCAAAAGGCGTGCTTACGGTATTATTACGTAAATATGTCCTCTCTTGTCAGCGCAATGGCCAGCTCAAC
Source organism: Pristionchus japonicus (assembly GCA_900490845.1). Taxonomy (NCBI): domain Eukaryota; kingdom Metazoa; phylum Nematoda; class Chromadorea; order Rhabditida; family Neodiplogasteridae; genus Pristionchus; species Pristionchus japonicus. The sequence goes on from LS521132.1 coordinate 89,329, forward strand.
GTGCCTGTTGTCTACGTCATCATCATTTCGATGTTCATTATCTTCGGCAGTCTATTCCTGGCGATGATACTGGCGACTCTTACGTATCGAGAGATCTTGAAAACAACTACGCTATCGCATAAACTCATCTCCATTCAGTACACTTTACTGATTGCTGCGTGCGCTCAGGTAGACGAGTTGAGAGGCCTTTGACGTGAGAACGTAGTTCTTGAGAGGGGTGAACGTACCACTTTTCGGCAACCCGCCCCAATAATTTTTGGGTGTTGTTCTCATACCGAGTGCTGATTCCCATGCAAGTTTGGGAGGATATGGGTCACTCGCCGCGGAGTACCAGCTTCCGTACGATGGAAAAATGGGAAAGGCTTTTCAGACCATGACACTTCTAACCTCAAAAATCGGATTCTCCGTGAAAAGTGGTAATTCGGGATTTTTTCCAAAATATTCTGTCTATGTGCGCGGATTTTAAAAAAAACAGCGAAATATGCGCGCTCGTGCAAGGGATGATGGGGAAAGCGCCATGCTGACGTAGAAACATGCAAAGTGGTCACAGCTCCTAATCACACACCCCCAGGTTCGATTCCCCACCGTGGCAGACATCTTTTGCAGATACTTTTTCTACTCAAAAGTCATTCCTGGATGATGCGCTGCTGCGGAGTTGCAGGATGTCGATCAAGATTGTGTTTCTATGGGAAACCGATTTGCCGAAATTTTTCAATTATTTTTTCTAGCTACTAATATGAGCGTAAAAATCTTTGGCACAAATTACTACTATGCGTCGTGACTTTTTGAATTTATCAGATTGATTTATAAGTCTTGCGCTTTTTTTGACAATCAACTTTGAAGCCCTGTTTCTCGCTTCATGCTGCTGTCTATCCAGCCCTACAAAATCATGTAGCACAAGGTAACATCATCTTTAGGATGGTGTGTTTTGGCAGCTTCCATTCAAATGCCTACGCGAGATATAATAAAAAAAGAAATTATTGAAATTTTTGAAGTAATAAAAAAATTTCCAACGGCTTGCTCTCCTCAGGCAATTTTTTTCAGAAAGGCATAGCCATACCTACGGATACCTAGTATCATTACCTTGTCATTCCAAAATTCATGCCTCTCTGATTTCAATGCAACTGGTTATATAGCAATGTGAAATACTGCCAAATGAAATACTGCCATAACTCACAGAAAAGAGTAACTGAATTTTGTTTAGCGGTGATAAATGCGGTATCTTAGGCTTCATAATAAAGACTGAAGAAATCAAAGTGGGCTCTATTTCTAACTTCAAAATTTGAAAAATTCCGAGGACAACATTTTTAATGATTTTTTACAATTTTTTAATAATTGAGTGGTTCCAAATAAAATTATCTAAAGGAAGCGCCATGTCGAAGTTTTACCAAGGTTGGTCTTCAAAAAATAAGCGCTTGAACGACTCGATCAGATCAGTCGTTTTAGCAAGGCAGTCCGAAATATGGCATTTCGGATCATCGTGACAAGGCTAACTTTGACAACTTCCAGTATCTTCGAATTTGCTGCCACGATTGAACCACAGTATGGGTAGAAAGTGCAACGAAGGAACTTCAAAATACCCCTATGCATATGAAGGTCACTCTTCATTGAACAGTTTGGCAGCTACTTTAAGGGAAAACGCGCAAGACTTATGAATCAACCCAATATATGGACTATATCCCGATTTATTATAGGCGAAGCTGGTACTCCGCGGCGAGTGACCCATATCCTCCCAAACTTGCATGGAAATGAGCACTCGGTATGAGCACAACACACAAAAATTATTTTGGTGGGTTGCAGAAAAGTCGTAAGTGCTGTTGGTATGTTCTCTCGTGAATGGCCTCTTAAGAAAAACATTTAAAAAGATATTGTCAGACATTCGTCCCGGTCTGTTGCGTGTACATTCCCTACTTTCTCATCATAATGTGTCCGTTTTTGAGTTTGCCAGGTTTGATTTGTCCAAATTCCAGAACAATATCTTGAAATTACAGGATTTGGATTAGTCAACAACTTCTCATACCTCGTCTCGGTGTTTCCGGGATGGGATGCTGTGGTAATCATTATTCTCATCAAGGATTATCGTCAAGGGTTGCTGACTCTGCTCGGACTGAGAAGGAAGAAGAAGATTCAAGCGAAGCAAACGGAGTTCACCTCCTATCAACAGACGATGCGATTCTGAAAACTGTGAAAATTGGATACATCTCTTTCCACTTTTTGGTTCGTTAATCCATGATCATCAAATGACTTTGGCTACACATTAATGTTTTGATCTCTGATACTTTGACTAATAATGATGACATTCAATGAAGCTCAATTTTGATAAATCTGTGAACCTTTCACATTAAGAGACCGGCTCGGGGAAAATTGACTATACCAAGGACATTGCGCCAGGACTTTCCAATCCGGTCTTCATACTCACAGGGCCTGAGGGGCTTTTGACCTTGTTTACCAATATGATGATGAAACCGGCCAGGTTGCGCAATGCGGCGCGCCAGGTGCGCGCACATGTAAAAGAGATGAAAATTCATATCTTCTTAACGGAACAAGCTAGAACCAAAATTTCTTCTGAATTGTGTTGGGGATGCCCAGAGTGTGCTGTGACACTATTGGCATCGAATGTGGGACGGTTCCGGTTTCAATTTTTTGTTTTGAGATTTTATATTTTCGAAGTTCTTAGTATCACAGAGTGGATTCCGCGGATATTTTCCTATGCCATGTGGTACCCTACTCCCTTGTGGATACAGCCCAGCATTGGGCATACTGGGTTTCATCTGCCCAAGGACGGAAAAGTTGGCCTGAATGATCGGGAGTCGGTCCCAGGTCGGCTTCTCATTTTAATTCGCGCTTACTCCCTTTTAGTTTTCTGGTGCAAACCACTCAAATCTTCTCACTAACACATATTATGAATATTCATCACCATAGGAGTTGATTCCGCTGCCATGACTTTTTTGGACCATGACCCGGGGTTCATGGTCTCGGAGTGGCCCACCACCATGAACCCGGGGTCATGGTCCAAAATGGGCCTTGGAAGTCATGATGGAGGAACATCATGTACTGTAGACCATTGTGTAGTACACTACCCCAGCAACACAACGTACCGCTGGACACCGTAATCCGTCAATCGAGGATTGGTGGCGGGGTCAGGGACCATTGTAAACAAGGGCGGGAACCTCACTTTCAGATCACTCTAATCATTCAAAAAGTGTACCTTTTAAAATTCTGAAAAAAATATATTTATACTCTCCTCGTTAAGCTGGTCATTCCTATGTAGGTAACTGCTTTTTCTCTTAGGAAATAAGAAAGTTACAATTTGTAACAAAATCATTTTTGTTGAAAATGAAAAATGAATTGTTCAGGCGTGACCGCATTCAAATTTTAGCGCTGGAACCGCTCTCACTTAATTTTAGCGCTCCAGAGAAAGGCGCTATTGAATAAATTCCGTTTTCGACGCGACGTCGTCTGGAGCCAACGGAGGGTCAAAATGAAAAATGAACATGTCCATCGTCTTTACTAGGGTGGCAAATCCGGGTCAACGGGTCACTGTTTTGGAGAGATCGGACGGGTCAGAGACGGGTCAGGCGGTTAACCGTCCCCTCTCGTTTTACGACCCCCACTCTCTCGGATGAGCTGTTTTCGACCCGTGTGAGACGGGTCGAAAACAGCTCAGTGCCACCTATCACAGCTCTACGTGGACCAAATGGGAAAGTTCAAATACATAACTACTCTACTCGATAAGGGCTTTCTATAGAATGTCAATCCAGTTCTGAGTTTGAATCATCTCATTTGGTTCACTTGGAGCCGAGAACGGAAGCAATGAGCTGTTTTCGACCCGTCTCACACGGGTCGAAACAGCTCATGTTTACCCACTGGCATAGGAGACGGTTGACCCGTGGAGAGTGAGGTTGTAAACCCGCCTCTCGAACCGTCTGAGAGGGAAGAGAGGGACGGTTAACCGTGACTCGGATTCGCCACTCTAGTCTTTACCAGCGTCGAGGACCCCCAAACACACAGTTTCAGAGAATCGACCTTTTTGGCCTTCGTCCTTCCAATCTACATCCTTCATACAGTCTTCTAGAGCAGAAGTGAAGAGCTTCGGAGATATAGTGTCTCCTTGTCGGACTCCTTTTCCGATAGGGATTTTGACGGGACGATCGAAAGGGCGCATCTCGGTGTTTCAGTCGACGTTGAGAGACTCGAGGCAGTTCACGAGGGATGGGTCGATTCCGGAAAGAGTTAGCGAGTTGAGAACAGCAGGGATCTCGACAGAGTCGAAAGCCTTGCAGTAATCAACGAAGATCAGATGGAATTGCCTGTGGTGCTCGATCAAGGTGGCGAGAGTGTGGATGTGGCGAGCTGAATCTGGATCCGGCCTGCTCCACAGGTTGTGCCTCGTCCAGTGTCCGCTCCATTCTCGTCACAAGCACTTTCGTGAATGCTTTGTATGGAATGGGCTGCTTAGGTGTCTCTGTCGACCCTGCCTATTGCAACGTTGTCTCAGTGACGCGTAGTCGAGGATTCGTTGTTGTTGCTGCCGAAGGTTCTCTACGAATTCTGGTTTTGCAGCGCCTGGTGACTTGCGGTACCCAGCGGACAAACCCATCGACCAGTGGCAAGAGCGGTACTCGGCCGAAGAAACCACCACCACCACCACTCCGCGATCCCAACCGAAGAGCACGGGAACAAGTGAGTGTGAAGTGAGAGTGCCTTTCTTTATACTGTTCTTTGCGAATTCGAGTCGAAATATGTGCAATTTGTAATGAATTTAAAAAATCGATTTCTTCCAGAGCAATTTATGGAAACCCACATCCATATGTCGATCCTAATTGAGATCACAATAGGATACATTCTCCCACCAGTGTAGAGTATGGGTAATACTGACAGACAGTACCTACAGTAGCCAGGATAGCTAGGTGAGTGATGAAAGGTGCAGAGTGTGTATTCCTTGATCTAAGCATGGTGGCTCTAGCATGAACGGTATGAGTCAGCAGGAGCTAGAGTTTCATCACAAGCTAGAGAGGGTGAGAGAGTATGCAGTATAGAGAGAGACAGACACTGCCCACGCAGATGATTTCTCAATTACAGGTTTCATAATATGTTTCACAATCAGATGGAGCGACTATAAATACTCACATGGAATATCAATGGGATCCGATCCGAGCCGACTAATCCACTACTCCACTTATTGTGCTTGTTCTTGTAGATAAACTATGCTGCTAATATCTTGATCACTCGCGTACACACTCGAATACAATCTCTTCTCAAATCCAGTGCAGAATGTCCGAATGGTTTTGACAAAAACATCTTTATCTGAGTTAATTATCAGTGTGCATGATCATCAGATCTATACCCAAATATTCCGTGCACGTTAAATTCTCTCCAGTCGCACCATTACTTCTTCCGGAGACACGGTCAAGTCGCCGATGAGATGCAGAGAATTCTGCAATTAAAAATTGTTACTCATTGTTTCACTCCGAGATGCAGGCTGATACGAGTCTTCTCTGCACTCTTACATCATTTATCAAGAAATCGCTCACGTTACTCTTCGACGGGCAGATTCTGAAGTTCTTCAACAGGTGCGCAAGCATTATCTTCTCATCCATAATCGCCAGTCTCATTCCGACGCACATCCGAGGTCCCTCGCCAAAGGATTGGAAGGCGTGACGAGGGCGGGACGACGGCTCTAACCATCTGAAGTGTAAGCATACTGAGAGTGCTTTGCAATGTCTACCCAAAAAATAGGAAAGAGCACTAGGTCACATGAGCGCTAGTTCGCAAGTCTTTTTCTCATGTCTATCAAAGTTATCATCCGTCGTCGTGACATGAATGGGCACTTCTTTTCTTTCTATATAGTAATATATGCCTACCATTTTCATTTACCGCCGCAGCACTCATCACTCAGAGCTGTTCATTAGTGCTGTCAGAATAACAAATCGACTCTCGACTCGTTTTGTTTGTTCGCACTCGCGAGTTGTTTTCGACTCGCGAGTAGCCATTTCATTTTGCATTTCTGAATTGTGAGGGGTGGTTGAATGGGAGACGTGAGAGGGAGAGGGAGAACGAACAAAGGAATCGACTCGGGCAAAACAACTCTACTGTTCATGGAGAGCGAGGGACAGGCCACAAAGCATGGATGAGCTCACCTGTCCGGCCGGAACTGCCCCGCGTCCTCTCCCCAGATCTCCTGATCCATGTGCATGCTCCACGTGTCCGTTATCACTTTGTCGCCCACCTCGAACTGCACCCCGCCAATCGTCGTCGCCTCAACGCACTCACGAGTCACGACACTAAACATTCCATTTCGAAAAGGACAATTCGTGGAATGCGAACTTCTCATTGAAATTTGATAAAAAATGTTATTGAAAGTATGCTACGAAGTGGGGAAATAACGCACAAACTGGCGAGCGGATAGACTCGGAGCGTCTCACGAATGACGGCGTGCGTGTACTCCAGTTGCGCGAGTGCGTCGTATTCGACAGTCTGAATTCCTAGCGTATGCAAGGATCGTGCAGTGCTTCATACATCACCCGGGCACACTCGGTCGATTTTCTGCCTCGTTTTCTCTTGCACATCAGGGTGATTGGCGAGGAGATATGCTGCGTAAGCCAGAGAGTTGGCGGTGGTGTCGAACCCGGCCAACAGCATGACCATGCACTGCGAGACCACCTCGTCTAGCAGCATCTTGCGAGAGCCCTGCAAGGCTTCAATTTGGTCAGTAACTATGAATGAAAGCGACGTCCGTTTGTTCCTTGCCATGCCGCTTGGTAGCAAATAGCACCCACTCAAGTTAGAGAATTGTGCAATTACCTGAATGTCAGACACACTTCCATCCACCTCGGCGTCCAGATAGATGTCGATGAAATCGACGGAGGTAGACTCGACTCCGGCGTCCTGAAGGAATGACCATGTAGCCTCGTGCAGTTCTATCGACTGCTGATTAGGAAAATATAGTTTGCACTCACCCTCTCTTTCTTCCTTTCAGCAACAGAGTTCTCGAGGTCCCTCATCAGATTCGCTTGTGAGAGGTCGAAGTGGGTTCCTCACAATGTGTTTTATTCGTTACAAAAGGCGGAAATCGAAACGAACCAAGAAAGTCAACAGCTGCATTGAGAGGTTTATTCAGGAATGGGAGAGCAGCTGGGAGACTTTGCAGATAGTTGTTCGTTCGACTGGAAGTGAATGCGCTTGTTTGGATTTCCATTTCCACATCCACAATCCACATCCACACATTTGCATTACAGGGCTTGAGAAAGGACTCTACAACCTTACTGACCCGATGAAAATGTCGAGGAAGAGTGCGAGATAGGGGTTGTTGAATATCTCGACGTCCTTCTTCCCCAGTGCAACCTTGCAGATGATGTCGAGTGAGAACTCTTGGAAGCATCTGCAACTTCGTGGGTCGTATCAGCCATAACAGTGAGCTCACATTAGGATATCTATCTCGTTGCCTCGGTGTTGCTCAATGTGCTCGATCACTCGAATAGCCGAGTCTTCGACTGTCTCACGGACCTGGAAATACAGAGAGAGAGAGAGAACAGAGTTCTCCGGGACAGTTAGAGACAGTTAACCTTTTGCACAGCCCAGTAGCTTTGTGGTGACTAGTGGAAGCTAAATGACAGGCCCACCTGCTTTAGATTCGCATTGGTGAATCCGACGCTACCCAGCGTCCTTAGTCTCTTCCATCGGGCGCCCGTCGAGTCGACGATCGTTGTCTTCGGACTGTCGTTGTCGCGATGGAACGGGAACGGCTGCAGCATCAAAATATCGTTAGCAGAGAATAATCACCTGAGGGCACATCTAACAGCGTCCATTGTAATCACGGTGAGTAACGACTAGAGATGAGAAAGCAAGAGTGATTTCGCTATTTTTCGAAATCTTTGAGCGGTCGTATTACGCGAATGAGATGGGAAACCTATGCAAGAGTTGATTCCAATCGATTCCAAAACCATAAGAGACCTTATTTCTTTATTGAACGATGAAAAATGTTTACATTCTTGCTTGTTATACAAAAACTCTTGCACAAGAGTGAGCGTTTTTGCACATTTTCCTGATTTAAAGCTCTAACATGCAAATGAGGTTATTCTGACCAGTCATGATGTATTCCAAAATGAGTGTACCCACGACCTACACACCCTCTAGGGTCATATTGTATAAGGATACGTGTCCTAATTTTTAAATAATCGATTTTGTGTCTCTGCGAGCTCTTGCTTTCCCATCTCTAGTAACGACATGGGGCCGTTCGCGTAACGTTCAACAAAGTTCGACGGGGTTCTGGAACAGCGAAGAAAAGCTGAAATGTCTTAAAAATTTTCTCTATGGAAATTGGCTCGACCCTCTACGCGATGAACAACTCTATTCCATCATATGTCCACTCGCTCCTTTGGCTTGGGTTTGGATTTGGATTTTAACACATTTATCAAGAGTAGGCTCTGATGTGCATGGCAGGCCACTGCTTGCTTCTTACCTTTGGCTTACCCCCTCATTTTGGTCTTCAATTTGTTTTTGCTGGGTTTTTCGACTAAAAGTGTTATCCTGAAATCTCGCTCCCCGGCCAGAATCTCGAGAATTCAAAGAAGTAAAGACAAAACAACCTTGATCTTTTGATCTCTTCATGATTCCTAAAATCAAAAACCATGAAAACTCAAGAAAAAATTTACATGTTTTCATGCTTCTCGCCCCCTTTGCTCCAACATGGTTGAAAATCTAGCTGTAGGCATAAATTTTGCTCTATCGAATGAGGGTTCAGATGAGGGGGTATTTTCAATGGTAAAAATTTGATCGTCATGTAAAGTTGAAGAATGTATGTACGGCCCATTGGGACCACCCATTTCAAATTTGAGATCAATCCGACCATTTTGGAGCATTGTGCCACCCCAGTCCTGATCTTACAGAGAACTCGTTTTAAAGCGATTAGGGGAGTATCCTTGTTCTTCGTGCAAAAGGGTTTCCCTCTTATTTGATTGGCTCAAGATTTTGCTGTCACGCAATGACAGAAACATTTGAGCAGTTTCATTAGATAGAGCTCGAGATTCTGGTAGGGGGAGTTTTCGAGCCATTTTAGCCATTTTTTGGTTTAAAAACAAATTGAAGTACAACATAAGGGGTGCGCAAAAGGAGCGAAAAAGGATGAAATATGATGAAATAGAGATGCTCATCGCGTAGAGGGTCGAAAAAGTCCCCTAGAGCCAACCTATCGACTTTTTACCTGTTCCATCAACTTGTTGAACCTTACGCAAACGGCATATGTCCAGGCAAAAAGAGCAAGATCTAAAATTGAAACACACCATTCTCGAAGGAAAAGCGTCGAATTTCTTCATCAACATTTCGCTGGCGATCTCGAGATCCGACACGACCATAATCTGTCGTTGACCTTCACGAAAGCCGTAGATCTGTAAAGATGTTTTCACAAAAAGGCATGGAAAGGTTTGGAATTTTTTTGTACAGAACAATTTGATTATTTTGATGAAGATTCAAGTCATTTCTAGCACGAACTTGATGAAAACATACTCACTCACCTTTCCGTACTTCTTCGTCCACTCCTTCAGCACGAGCGATCTCGGAACGCTGTTATACCAGACATCGGTGAGATTGCCGAGTAGAAATGAGCCCTGGGGGCCGGGAATTCCTCTCCTGCGCCAGTACGACTGCTTTCGCTCAAAGTAGCTGAATAGGTAGCATTCGATTATTTGAAATTGCAATGATCAGTGAACAACTTTCCGAACATGCACTGGCCACTCAACGAAAAACTTTTATAACACTGATTGAGCTTCCGAAAACTACATTAAGACAATAAAGGAGAAACGCACCGATATAGCAGAGCAAGAGAGCAAACAAGTGCAGCGATCACTCCGATCATCTCAAACTGCTACCTTCCCATCGCTGCCTTTCTCCTTTTCTACTCCCTCCCCCAACCCCCTGTCACCCGTTACTGAGAAGTGTAGTCGCGACTGTGAGAGGAGAAAGTTTTCAGGATTAGAGAGTTTGCACGAGCTCATAGGGTTCACTACAATCTCATCAACTGCTGTGATTCCAGCTGGGAGCACAATCCGCACATTTTAGCATACGCAAGCCACACAACCACACAATCTACGTTTCCAACTACAGTTCGTGTGTTTAAGAACTGTGGTAATTTTTCCAGATCATGGATTTTTTACATGGATCACTTTTAAAAAACACTTTGATTTGTTTCTTTGCTGCTAACAATAACTATTATATTGCTGAAAACTTTCTAAGCGTTGTCTGTGGCGACAGGTAGGTCGATGTGATTGTAGCCTTCGAATTCGACGCTTACCTGAAGATGTAGATATTGCAAAGCGTCAAATTGAACTCCCTATTCACTCAATTTGTTCATAAATCGAAAAATTTAGTCATCGCCAAATACCTTGAATAAAGCCAAATACCAAATACCAAATACCTCATCAGCGATATCAAGAATCGGAAGGAAGCACAAGCACGGCACGCTGCAACGATGGGAAGGAGCGTAGCGAGGGTGATGCTGAATCTACAGTCATCGAAGAAACGTCTTCTCGTTCCCGACCCTGTCACTGGTGAATTATCTCAAGAAGTCACTAAGACGGCGGTTCAGCGTTTCTACGAGGATCTCTACACTCCTAGAGTTCAGCTTCCCCTCGGAGTCCCCTCAAGAGTTCCCGATCCGTTCCCTCCCTTCCAGCCCGATGAGACCCGACACGCGATGTCCCTACTCAAGTGCGGTCACTCCCCTGGTTCCGATGGGATTCTGCCCGAGATGCTCTTCCACTCTCGTGACCATCTCGCCCCCGCAATCGCTCTCCTCCTTAACCGCCTGGTAGCCGGTGACCTGGTTCCTAGTGAGTTGACGGAAGCCGTAGTCTCCCTACTTCACAAGAAAGGAGACCCCACAAACATCGGGAACTTCCGGCCCATCTCCTTGCTTACTGTAACCCTCAAGGTCATGACAAGGTGTATTCTGAGAAGACTCGAGGCTGTGCTTGAAGAGACCGAGTCGTCCACCCAAACCGGTTTCCGGCGAGGGCACAGCACCCTCGACAACCTGCACACCTCAAGCAGGTCGCAGAAAAGACCTCGGAGTACGGTATCCCGGTCTACCTCGCGTTCATCGACTTCCGGAAGGCGTTCGACACAGTGGAATGGAACGCTTGTTGGCAGTCTCTTGCGATCTACGGAGCCCACCCCACCCTCATCGCACTGCTCCGCAGCATATACGAATCGTCCTCCACTCTCATCAGAGTGAATGAAGATCTCGTTCCCGCCACTGTGAGAAGAGGAGTCCGACAAGGGGACACTCTTTCCCCTCGCCTCTTCAACGTGGTACTGCGCGCTGCAATGGACGACATCGATTGGGGAAGCGATGGATTACGAATCATCGACGGGAGGAACCTATGCCACTTGGAGTACGCGGACGACGTCACGCTGATCGCAAAGTCCCGACCGGAACTGGAAATGATGTTGAGGAAGTTGATGGAAGCATGCAGCCGCGTTGGTTTGGAGATCAATGCCTCGAAAACCAATCTCCTCACCTCGTGCACTACCACCCGGCACCCCATCCTCATCGATGGAATGCAGTTCAACTTCGTCCCCTCTGCCACCTATCTCGGAGGAAGGATCTCCTTACCCCTGGATCACAAGGACGAGATCGAGCACAGGATACGATTGGGATGGTTCGCCTGGTCCCGACTATCTTCCCTCCTCACCTCCCCTCTACTTCCAATGAAGACCAGGACGCGTTTGTTTGAATGCTGCATCACTGCTACCGTACTCTACGGATCAGAAGTGTGGGCCCTACGAGCGAGCGAGAAGGAGCGACTTAGCGTGACGCAACGAAAGATGGAACGGAAGATTCTAGGAATATCACTGAGGGATCGCTGGACAAATGATCGCGTGAGACGTTGCACCAGGCTACGGGACTGGGTCCAGGAGGCACTGAAACGGAAAGCGCGCTGGGCTATCAAGATCAGGCAGATGGACCTGGAGCAATGGAGCTGCGCCACTACTGTCTGGATCCCCTACTGCACCCGTCCAACTGGACACCCCCGGACACGTTGGCGGGACGACCTAAAGCGAGCTATTGGCAACCACTGGTGGAATGCAACTAATGAAGAGTGGCGCCCCATCCTCATCTGAGCGTTAACGCCTGACATGAATAAATTATTATTATTATTATTAAATACCTTGATCAGCCGGGGGGCGGACAAAACGCCAACGGCCAAACGGCCAACGGGGTCATAACTCGGTTGGGAGTTGACCTAGGGCAATCAATATTGTATCATTGTTATCAGTAGAAGCATACGGTATTTCACGACCGTAGTCGTCGGGAAACGCGAACTGATTTTTTTTCATCGATGTTCGTGTAGTTGTAGAGAGACGTTTTAATCTGAGTTGAGATTGAGATTTGAGATGCTCGAATAAAAAAAAATTAGCAGTCGTACCTGCCCATATCGTCTCAGGTTCTCTTCGGGAGGAACTTCAAAGTGGAAAACATCTCGGGGATACGCGTTTTGTAATCAAAGGATCGGAGAGACTGATGCGAGTAACATAATTTGTCTGTATCTTACTCCACGTAGTGCTCTCGAAGAAGTGAGTGAGGTAGACGGGCACTCGCGACTGGAATTTGGAGCGTTGTGCTGCGAACATGTGAGTGCCCGAAAACGTAGATTGGTTTTCTCCAGTCAATGTGAGCACTTTATCAACTGCCTTCAAATCGAACATTGTCATGTCGTCCATGCTAAATAATAGGAAAAAAACCCAACGCTATGTTAGGAGTGGGATACGCAAGGCGGCCAAGGATGGGTCGGCGGGCCTACGATCTTGTCCACATACATTTAGCACTTGTCAGAATACAACTAGCACGAGACCTTATGCAATGTTGGGATGCGGACAATAGCAGCCTGTCTCTAGTGTCTCTCGCCTTCTCCTCTGTCTCTAGTTCGAACCCCACGAACTTGACAAGGGAAGAGAACCTGTACAAGTGGGCACAACTTTGCACACTCTGCTCGCCTCTCTCGACCATAGAAATAGGGAAGGGATGGGAGGGAGAAGTGTGTACTCTTCCGATCATTTCCTTTTCCTTGTGCAACAATGTCCTTCTTCCAGGAGAAAGTCGTCCTTGTTACTGGTAATTTTTTTTTTCTTTTTGATAACATTTTGCCTCGACCAGAGGTTTCTCTGTCCAGATTTAGGGGAAAGTGATTGAACAACTCAATTCAGGTTCCTCGGACGGAATCGGTCGAGCTGCCGCGATTCTCTTCGCAAAAGCAGGAGCGAATGTCACGATCACTGGGAGGAGTTTGGACAAACTGAAGGCACGTTGTCTAGTGCAACACTTAAACACATACTTGGGCGATTTCGGTCGAATCAATAAAATGATGGTTCCATTGTAGGTGACAAAGTCGGCGTGCGTTGCGGAAGGGGCCAAGCCTGAGAACATTCTCGAGGTAAGCAGTGAATCAATGCACCAAAAAACTGTTCTCTGATAATTTCTCAAAATAAATCTTCCAGTTGGTCGGAGACGTCACGAATAAGCAGTTTCTCGAGAAGCTCGTGCAGGGAACCGTCGACAAGTTCGGTCGGCTGGATGTTTTGGTGAGCTTCATTGCCCATTAATACTTATCCTAAAGCTCCGAAACTCCTCATATTTGGCCGGACTGAGCTAACCATTCAGTAAGTTATCACGTTATTTCAGGTGAACAATGCTGGTGGCATGATCATGGATATGACGGGCAAGATTGGGCTGGAACTGCCAATTGAGATGTTCGACAACGTCATGGATGTCAATGTTCGATCGTTAGTGATTCCTTCTAACTGACGTCTTGCCTTTCTCTCTAGGTCTTTCCCATTCCTTTTGGTCTTCTTGTAGAGAACGCATCCCGAAAATGAGATTGCTCAGCGTAGGGATGTATGTTGGATCTATCGACGAACACCACAAGTACCAGTTCGCATTTCAGGGTTGTGCTGATCTCTCAACTTGCCATCCCCCATCTCGAGAAGACGCAGGGAGCCATCGTGAATGTATCATCCATCGTCTCTTCGCTGTTGACGGTGTCGGTAAGGGCTTACCTCATGGCTACTGGGGTGGCAAATCTTGTCTTCGTTAAAAGTCCCTCACATCCCTGACCGTTGACCGCGAGTTGCGGGTTTCACTCTCCACGAGTTACCATTGAATACGTTGATTTGGAAAATGAGGGATGATTTCACAGCTTCGAGACATACGAGCAGGAAGCGTTTCCAGCAACCGTACTACCCGATGTCGAAGGCCTGTCTGGACCAACTCACCGTGCAAATGGCCGGAACGCTGATCAAGAAGGGAATCCGAGTGAACTCGGTAAAGTGAGTTGGATCTTTCTCTATTCGATTCCTTTTCGATTTTGATGCTGAAATATGATAGAAAGATAGAATAGTCAAGATGTTGACAGTCGAACCTATGTTTTAGCCCTGGCGCCATCCGCACCAACTTCATCCACGCAGCAGGACTTGACGAGGCAAATGCGAAACTGGTAAGGCCTTGGCGAACCAAGAAGAAAATGATAATTTGTTTCTTTGTTTGCCCACACTTCCTGTGTAAACTCATCCTTTAATCTTTGAGTTCGTATGACAAACTGGTTGGTTGCCGTGTGGAAAGCGAGACTAGAGAGAGGATAGAACTGCTTTATCTCCAGACGAGAGTGAGGAATGAGAGAGAGAGGTCGGCCTTTTATAGGCTGACCGGGGGTGAAATGAGGGATCTTCTCCAGTCAATTATTGTAATCTTTTAAGAGACCGGCTCGGGGAAAATTCACTATCCCCCGGACATTGCGCCAGGACTTCCGATCCCGGCCTTCATACTCATAGGGCCTGAGGGCCCTTTGACCTTGTTTACAAATATGATGATGAAACCGGCCAAGTTGCGAAATGCGGCGCGCCAGATGCGCGCACATGGAAAAGTTTGGAAAATTCATAAGTTCTCAACGGAACAAGCGAGAACTAAAATTCCTTTTGCATTGTGTTAGGCTTGCCCATTGTGTGCTGGGACACTATTGCGACCGTATTTGCGACGGTTCTGATTAGCATATCCCAACCAACTCGATCACATTTCTCGCGTTCTCGGCCTGACAGCGTTGATTCCTCAGATGTTTTCCCACGCCGGGTGATACCCTACACCCTCGACGACTCAGCGCCCCTATGGTGGCAGCCAGTTTCAACAGCACAAGAAACGAAAAGGTGGTTTGTATGTTCGGGAGTCGGTCACAGGCCGGCTTCACCTGAACTTTTACTCTTGCTCTTTATGATATTTCCGGAACAAACCACTCAAATGGTGTCACTAGGTCATCATGCGAATATTCATCACCATAGGAGTCGATTTGCTCATCATGACTTTACCCATGACCCGGGGTTCATGGTCTCGGAGCGACCCATCACCATGAACCCGGGGTCATGGTTCAAAATGGGCCGTGGAAGTCATGATGGAGGAACTTCATGTACTGTAGGGCAATGTATAGTACACTACCCCAGCAGCATACCGTATACCGATTTACTGTGATTTGGTTATTTCAAGCTGACTAATTCAAAATATTACAATAAAAATTCAATTCACGATACCACGACTGCTTGATTACGGTATGAAGGGGTACGGCATGCTGCTAGGGTAGTGTACTATACATTGCCCTACAGTACATGAAGTTCCTCCATCATGACTTCCACGGCCCATTTTGAACCATGACCCCGGGTTCATGGTGATGGGTCGCTCCGAGACCATGAACCCCGGGTCATGGGTCGAAAAAGTCATGATGAGCAAATCGACTCCTATGGTGATGAATATTCGCATGATGACCTAGTGACACCATTTGAGTGGTTTGTTCCGGAAATATCATAAAGAGCAAGAGTAAAAGTTCAGGTGAAGCCGGCCTGTGACCGACTCCCGAACATACAAACCACCTTTTCGTTTCTTGTGCTGTTGAAACTGGCTGCCACCATAGGGGCGCTGAGTCGTCGAGGGTGTAGGGTATCACCCGGCGTGGGAAAACATCTGAGGAATCAACGCTGTCAGGCCGAGAACGCGAGAAATGTGATCGAGTTGGTTGGGATATGCTAATCAGAACCGTCGCAAATACGGTCGCAATAGTGTCCCAGCACACAATGGGCAAGCCTAACACAAAGCAAAAGGAATTTTAGTTCTAGCTTGTTCCGTTGAGAACTTATGAATTTTCCAAACTTTTCCATGTGCGCGCATCTGGCGCGCCGCATTTCGCAACTTGGCCGGTTTCATCATCATATTTGTAAACAAGGTCAAAGGGCCCTAAGGCCCTATGAGTATGAAGTCCGGGTTCGAAAGTCCTGGCGCAATGTCCGGAAAAGAATCGAAATGGTGAATTTTCTCAGAGCCGGTCTCTTAATTCACTATCGACAATGTTGCTGACCTCTTTGAACTCGTAGAATGGCACTTACTAAACGGTTTAGAGTGCCACAAGGATGGAACGGCGTAGAGTCGCTGGTAGACGACGGGAACGAGTGCCACGCGGGTAGATGAAGTCCAGGCGCGTTAGGACGTGCACCATGTAGAGAACTCCACCAGGAGTTACAGTGGTGGTTCAGATGCAGGAACTAGGTGGAGCTTCTCGTGGTATGAGTAGTTTATCGCAGGGGGGCAACTGGCCCAACTAACAGGATAGCGATGTCGAACCCGCGGATCTCTTGGCGCCCAAGCTCGTCTCTCTGAATGGAAGAGGCTTTCCAATCAGAGCAACAAGCAAAGGCAAAGAGATGAGCGGGGGGTGGTTCGACGGATCAAGCAACAGTGAATCTCGAGTTCTTATAGGTGCCACGGTGGGCGGAGAAAGAGGGGGCGCAAGTGCTATAGAACATGCAAATCGAGGAGAGTGAACTGTGACCAACGATAGATAATGGGATATGGAGAGACACTTAGAGAGCATGTGAAAACGGTAGAGCAGAGGGGTAAGAGGGCAGCTGAGAGAGCACGTGGAAACGATAGAGAGCAAGGGTGTCATACAAAGGGGTAAGAGGGAGTGTGCAGAATGAAGAGACGCAGAGAGGAAAGGGGATCACTTAGTCATGGAAAAGAGATAAAAAAGAGATGAGAATAGCTGATTACAACAAGAGAAAGGGGAAGAATCTAAGGTGAAAAGGAGACTAAAGATCAACAACCAATACAATGAAAACGAACATGGGCGTTGCTGATCAACCCTTATTATCTTCCTTGTCGATGACGAAGTCCTCGACACGTAGAACAGCGCTCTCACTTCTCTACCCAACTAAAATAAATTGAGATCTACGACAGTTACGACGTGAAAGACAGCAAGCTGATTCCGTCGGGCAGAGTTGGAGTACCGGATGATATCGCCAAGGTTAGAGCTGTCAATTCGTTCATAGTGCTCGATCGAATTGCGAATAAGTTGCTTGATAGTAAAATGGTTCTGCTATTCCTCAATGCCACTATTCTTCAGATCATCCTCTTCCTCGCCGATCGATCTCAGTCCGAGATCATCGTCGGACAGAGAGTCGTCGCGGATGGAGGAAGTCTGCTCAAGAACTGCCTGCTATCGGCGGAGATTTGATGCAGCTCTCCGATGTTCAGTATCATCTCGGAAACTATTGTCGGTTCTGTTTGAGTTGTATAAAGATGCACCGCGCAAGCTATGTGGAGAAATAGATTGCCCACGAAATGCATGTTACCAGAATTCTCAACGTTGTCTATGGAGAAAGTTGTGACGGTTTGAAAAAAAATCGTACATACTTTTGTCCGGTAGTGTAAGATAGAACAACTTCTGCTTGCGATGTTTTGCCTACAGGGGCTAAGTGACATTCCCTGACGACCTAAGAACTAAGATAGTGTATTCAGAGCGCTGTTGGCTGATGCCTAGTGTATGTCTGAATTGCTGGGGCATAGTCTAAGCCTCATAGATCTTTTTCATCAGACTACTGCTCTATCTTTGATCAGTTACTCAATCACATTCAATCTTGAGTAAATAACAGATAGCTACTGATCGATAGCTAATGATAGTGCACGTCACGACAATAGCAGGCCGTGTACTATGCGTTAACTACCTAGACATCCGCAGTACTCTTTATCGATGGTATAGAAAGCCACAGGAGGGGAATGTTCCTCTCCTTTTATGCACGTTCGGGTGACTCAGACTCGTACAGGAGAAGGAGAAGAGAAGAAACGTGGTCAATGGTTGTATAGTTGGGTGGAATCAGCACAGTGCACGCAAAGTTTCAAATTATTATCTGAAGTTCTAGAAAAATTATTAGCCGTTGTCCTTTTTTCATGCCCCCCCCCCACATTCCGGATCTCAGCGAGATCCACAACATATTTAAAGAAGAGCGAACTCTTCTCCTAATTTTGGGAATTTTCGCCTAGATACGGATGCTTAATCAGTATGTAAATGATCAGTGGGTAGATAGGAGTTGGATGGCACCAATATTAAACCGATTCGGCGTTTCTGGGAAAGATTCGCGAAAATACTTTTTCAAATTTCCCGCGCTCTAGCGCGCCTCAGACGCGTCGCGGTCGTTCCAAACATGGTCCACCTTCTCGGCTTACCAAGTACTATCACCTGTGAAAGTGTGAGCCGGATCCCTCGAATAGCCCTTTTGGCCTAGTGCCAGGCATGTGAAGACATTTGTTCAAAATCTCAGATAGTCGCTCATATACATGATGTTCCAATATGGAATGTGCTTCAATGAAAATTCGCAGGCGGAATTTCACTTCACTCGGGTCGATGAGAACGGTGAATTTGGCGTATCGCACTATCGAATGCGAGTTGGCTCGCGCACTTACTCGGTGAAGCTGACGGACCCGCGCGGACATCCAGAGGACATGGGTGAGAAGCCGCTCTGTTCTTATTGGTCCCGGAATCCATCAGAGAAGAATGTGCGTTCTTATTGAGTCAAGCGGATTTCAGAGAGTGATATTGATTAGCTCGCTCACAATAATAAATTGCAGGCGAGTTGGGCACGCATGAGCGAACCGCGAGGTGGACTTCTATCGATCTGTTGGTAGTTTGCCGACGGGCGCTCGTGGTCACCTCCGCGTGCCCAAGTGCAACGGCTCGAGATATTGCAATGAGGACGAGGTGAACTGAGGAAATAGCTGTCACGATGCAATTCGAGAGGCGAGCTAGGCAAATTTTACGTATGGTTGGGGACCACAACGTAGATTGCCAACATTTAACTTTTGTCCCATAAGTGTGTTTACTGCGTCGGTAGTGATCCCAGGAACATCATACTTTTTACCGATTGTAAATATCTTGTCTCTGAGGCTCGCTAGAGCCCAAAACGTGCGAGCGAAACGAAAGGAGAGAGAGGAGGGAGAGACGAGAGGGAGAGAAATAGGGGCGGAGCCTCTCTCGCGTGTGTCTCTCTCCCTCCCCCCGCCCTCTCGCTCCCCTCTCCCCGAGCTTCTGGCGCAATTCGGGGAGCAACGTTAAAAATATGAAATTTTCTCTAAAATTCCTGAAATATTCTAATTAGTCAAATTCCTGAAGCGCCCTTGAATCCGACCACCGGAAACCCACTACTCACCTATTTCCAAATTTAATTATCGATTTTCACCCGTTCAAAGTTCACCAAACTTAGGGCGCCTTGGGTCATTTGTGAAGCCTAGCGATACCTGCCAGAAACTTTTTAGAACGTCCAAATCGGTTGAGCTTTTCCCCCATGTTGATATCCCCCTTAAGTGGGCGGAGCTTCGTGTCTCTACGTATGGTTCTAATATAATAGCATGTTCACGAAAAATGAATAGTTTTTCGAGTCGATGTCGATGAAAGTAGAAATGAGTTGAATGGGATTAGATTTCAGTAGTCGTTCAGGAAGGCATTCTCATTCTCGATGAGCATATTGGCATGGCCGCTCACCATATCGACTGTGTGCACGGATTGAGTGTCGATTTGGTACTGTCTTATACTTAGGGGCCACAACGCTCAAAGCCGATGTCACGTAATGGGCTCAAAAGTATATGCAAACTATCCCTCAGTACCCCAGTAACAACATGCTTTTTACCAGAAGTCTTTATCTTGCCCCTGAGCTGTGCCACCCTCTGATGGAGGATGTCCCGTTCTTACAGAGAACTCGTTTTAACCCTACCCATTCCGCTCTTTCATCAAACCAAAAATCATCATCAAAGCAATCATTTTCCAAAAGAAGGAACAAAAGTACCGAAATGCTTATAATGACGTATTCCGATAGAACCGATTTTGATGCTCTCGCTCATAATGGCCACATACAGATGAGTTGGGCACGCATGAGCGGGCGCACAACCGAGAGGTGGACTTCTATCGATGGGTCGAGAGTTTACCGACGGGTTCTCGAGGTCACTTGCATGTGCCCAGATGCCACGGCTCCCGGTACTGCTGTGAGGACGAGGTTTAGTTTCGGAAATAGCCGTAGCAAAATTTCACGTGAAACGAGCAGTTCTTGGGGTTCTCCTTGGAAGAATGGATTGCCTAACGAAGGGTTTTCTGGTAACTCCTAAATGAGCCTAATTCGGAATTCATTCAGGAAGGCATTCTCATTCTCGAAGACTTTGTCCATGGACTAAGCGTCGAACTGGTATGCGTTGACGATCGTTGAACAGAAATGACCTTGATCAGGTGAAAGAGATCATCCTCTCAATTGTTACCTATCAGTGTACGTATTTGCACGCGAAGGCAAAGGTTTGCGAATGAAACTTACGCCAACTAGTACCGTTTTCCAGTTACCCAAGTTTGACACGAGCTCCATCTACAGCTCACTTGCCTCCATTTGTCGGAATTGCATCGATTCTCTGCCTTCGAACACTGGTTTAGTGAATCAGCTAAAAAGTGAGAAATTGTAATCGATCTATTTCACAAAATTTCGTGAGGAAACTACTCAACATTGCTGATCATGTAAGACAATTGACAGAGGATTATCCAAGTTTTGCCAATTTTTGACGATTTCACCGCAGACTGCACGCTAACACTTTCCCGGATAATTGAGTGAAAATTAGATGAGTGTGTTTCCTAAAAAAATGGTTGGTGGCAGGGTGGTGGAATAATTGGAGTTGTCCGGGAAAGTGCAGGAGTGCACAGTAATAAAAGTTATCCCGTCAGGGATCTCCCCGCACTCTTGTTCACTTTGATTTCTGGCCAAACAATATGGTATTCGAGAAAGTAGGAGAGGTTGAGAAACTACGGGCAATCACAAATTGGCAGTGCATCACTGAGGGTGAGGATAATTTGTTTTCTGTTGGACTTGACTTTCTTCATGCAACGCCCTATTCGACCTGGCTACTCTCCTGTCAATTGGTCTTGCACCCGAAGTGCGTCAAGCTAAGGAGGAAGAGCTGGTCGAATTCTACTGGGTTGAGATGCAGAACAAATGCTCTCAAATGCATGTGCCATTCGATTTGGACCAGGAAACGGTACTTTCCTTATTTTCAGAGATTGATTTGGAAATTTCGTTTTTAATTGTAATTTTCAGGCGCATCTACTCTACAAGCATTGTCTCCAATTTGGCGCCCTACTACTCTGCATGATCATCACTTTGCGAGAAGATGAATCCGGCCAAGTAGATGAGAACGATGAGGAGAGACCGGTCATGGCCAGACAAAAAGCGCTCCTTAACGATATCACAGACGATTGCTCGGATCGCAGGGACAACGACTGACACGCCTTCTCGTGTTCTGATCCTGCTTGAAAGCTATTTACAATGTTCGATGTTTCGTTACAAATGAATTATTTATGATCAATTTGTTGCGGAAGTAGACATCTGGGATTTTTGAAAAACTCCAGCGACGAGTGCAAAGAAAAGTCTTTGATCGGTAATTGGAGGGGAGGAAATTCCTCTGGGATTGAATGGTGACTAATGAGGTGAGAACTATGCAGGTGATCATTGGCAGCATCCTGCACTTGAATAAACCATTACGATGATGATTGACGAAGCAATCGTCGTTCTTGCAATAATATACTTCTTTCTCTCAACATTCGGAGTCCTGTTCAACAGCCTCATTGTTGTGGCTACACTCTTCACAAAGTTAGTAGGAATATTTTATCTCAACAACGTTTTATGCTGGTTTCAGAACCCTGCAAGGCTCCTGTAACGTGCTTGTTGCACTGTGTGCGTTTTCGGATGCGATTCATATGGTTAGTACTCAACCGTTTGGCATTTACTCAGCAATTACTTTAAAAACGGAGAAAATCCTCAGCTCGGTCACTTCACCAACGTCTATCTGATTCTATCCGGAACAGGCGTGATCTCCAGCCATTACTGCATTTGCATACAAGTAAGCAATCTTCTAACTTCATTCGAGTCATTATTTTCAGCTTGTTCCTGTTATTGGACTGTCAGCGGGAACCTTTCTCATTCTGTCCATCGGCATTGATAGATTCATTTCGGTACAATGGCCGTCTTACTACACCAGTAAGAATGCGAAAACATATCTTCTCGTGAGTATAATGGACGTTTTCCATTTTGAAAGTCTCTTTTTCAGGTGCATTTTCTTCCAATAATCGCCTTTGTCGGCTCCCAGTTATACCTCGTGTTTGCGTTCTTTGAAGACCGGTGTGGCGTTATCTTTGATTTTGTTCGAGTTTTTCGTTCAGCCAAATGCTCTGTGACGTTCCCGATGCTTATCAAGTCCGTGCTAAAGTGCCCTGGACTCTCTCTTTCTGCTCTATCTACGTCTGCGCTCTACTGGTGTACTTGTTTGTATGGGGAAAGCTGCGACGGAGTGGTTGGTGGCAATAAGAGTCCGAAAGAGAGAGTTGACTCTCCGTGGTCATAGTTTCTCTGGACGAT
This sequence comes from Pristionchus japonicus, assembly GCA_900490845.1. Taxonomy (NCBI): domain Eukaryota; kingdom Metazoa; phylum Nematoda; class Chromadorea; order Rhabditida; family Neodiplogasteridae; genus Pristionchus; species Pristionchus japonicus. The sequence continues at coordinate 112,075 of LS521132.1, forward strand.
GATAGAAACTCTCTTTTTTTGGCAAATACTACAGTAAATTTCAGAATCACTCCTTGCTCAGCAGCGCATTTTCCGTTCTCTATTCACAGTGATGATTGTTGTAGTCATCGGTTGGATTGTTCCCATAGGAGGAGTGTTGACAGCAAATCTGATGTTTGCTTTGACAGGCTTGAAAGTGATGGTTTAACGAGGCAAGTTTCATATTTCAGAAAAACAGTCATTCGTAATGCAAGAATGCCTGGGAATCATTTTCAACATGTCGTTGGCATGCAACTACTTCATTTATTATAGTCGAAGGTTTGCGTTGTTTTTAATCCAGAGTCTGGACTACAGGCTAATCGCTGTTTTGCAGTGTTGAATATCGGGCAGTGTTTCAACAACAACTGAGCATTGTCCCCTACCTGCGATATCGTTTCTCTTGAACTGAAGTGATCGCTCTCGGTAGCAACGCGAACAGTGAAATTTCAAATTAGTGAATTTGTTGTGCATTGTTCATGCAGTGTATTCACATGCAATCATGTTTTTGTTAATAAACTTGCTTCGGTGCTTTAGGGAACTCGAATATCACAAAACTTATGCTCGCAATCAAATTATTAGTCACTACCCCGGACTACGGTACAACGTTCTCCTCTCCATCAATAACTCACATATTGTTCTAGATCTCCGTAAAGACGAGCAATGAAAAAAAACGCAAGAAAATAAACTTAGGCGAATTTGTGATTTTGCCCCATCACTTCTTTGTCGTGTTTTCACTGTTGTACCTCTGACTCAGTGTCGAGTGAGGCTGCGAATTCTCCAAACACACTCCGATCTTTACTTAGAGATGAGCTGTTGGGGATCGAAACGGTCTGCATAGATCGGCCTGAACTGAAGGGGCGCTTCGCATGACGTCCATCATCTCTAGCATCTCATCTTCTAACTGACGGCATTGTGAGGCAATCATCTGACAGAATTCGCCCGAGGTGACTGATTATGACATTCATCCGAAAAGTCATTCTGCGACATTTCCGACCGTCAACATATTGTGATGGTCATGTGACGCGAACATGAACATCACAGAGTTGCATCATCAATGAATTGCGCCATCACCTACGTCTTGTGCGTCATTATGCGTCACCGTGCTTTGACTTGTTTTTTATCAGCAATATGTTTCTGACTCAAAACCAGCTAGTACTCATCGCTGCACTTTCTCACAAAACTTCATACGAATCTCCATAAGAGGCGCTGAATATGAGTCCATTCTAGTTGAGATCATTTCACATATTTTGTTGTGGTAGGTAGAGCCTCGTAGAGAACAGATCTCACAGGTGAGTGCGTGTGGGTGTGAACACTTCTGTCTTAAGCTCTTGAGTGAGCCATTTTCCATAAACTATTAGCCTCGGAATAAAAACTTAAGATTGACGTGCCGGATTCGAAAGACTCACGACATTCATACTACTACGTAACTGGAGAGGCTAAGGTCGACTGCTCCTTAGAGACGATTCCCAAAAAGGATTTCAACGAAAAAAACTTTTGTTATTCTTGCAAACTAGAGAGCTCGAGCTCTCGCGGCGTAGTGGATAGTGTGTCTGCCGGTCTAGGATGCGAGTCCTAACAGTGGGCAGTGTTTTGCATCACTTTTTGCTTAGTTTTTATCGTTTTATTTCGAACATTCGCACAGACATCCGTATTTCCAATCCTTTCACATATTCGGAGTCAACATTTAAATGTTGAATAAATCATGAAGGTCATTTTTGTTGAATTCCCAACGACGATATGAAGAGAATAGATTAACTTGTGACCTGCGGTAACAACTATAAAAACAAAGCAAAAAATGATGCAAAACATTGACCGCCGGGAGGACTCGAACCCTCGAACCACACTGCCCACCACGTCCCCTCTCAAGCTCGCAAGAATAGTTGAGTATTCTGTGAGCCGAACACACAGATTACCATTGAATTTTCGTTATCGATTGTCGATACTCCTGAATCAAACAATGGGAACTTTTCAAATCCGATTTGGGATGCTCTGAGAGGTACTCATCGACCTGTCATAAATAATTCCAGGCATTGAGCGGCCTAATTTTAATTTTTTGTCATTGCGTTCTTAAGGAGAACACGTTTAACACATATAGGCCGTGACCATTCTAGTGCACATACAAATTTGTGGAAAGATATGTTCTCTCATTTTTGAGTTTAGTTGGATTATGGCTGAATCTGCTTTATGAACACTATTACACATCAGTACTGGATAATAGTTATAACTGCCCGAGCGAGCATAATGTTAAGCCGACTATTTATAACAGCGTAAAGGTTCCTTACGCACGAGTTGTTATCACACGTCTTCTGAGAGATTGCAGGAAAACGGCATGTCTGAGGAACCAGGAGCCCCAAGTTTGAGCGTTCCTCTCGGTATTTTTTTGTTAGAGTACACTCACGAAAAGAAAACTTTTGTTTTTGGACTTTTGTCCCAAAACCGTCATTTAGGTACTTTCCGGTTCTGAGGCCGGCTCTATCATATCTCAGCACCCAGAGTAGCTAGAGAGTTGTCCTTAGGCTCAAAAAACGCGGGAAATTATTCTGCATAAGAAAAATTTTTTAGACCAAATTTTGGTCAAAAGTCAAGTTTCGAAATAATTAAAAAATTGATTTCAAAATCAGAAAAAAATTCGTCCTCGCTCGGGGACCCCCCTGTTTATAAACTTTTGAAATCAGTTTTAGAAACTACTCACCCTGGCCAATCATAGAAAATTTGGAGTAACAGATGGCAGGTGTGGCGTAAGAAGTTGTGAAGCAAAAACGGTGCCGGAGTGCTAGTTTTCCGGGTTTTTCGTCGGATTTAGATATCCCTGTTATACGAATTCTGGTAAAAACTGGTAAAATTATAATCTTAGGCCTTTATACGAACATTCATCGCCATTAGAGTCGATTCCGCCACAGTCATTTTTGGACCAAAACCATGAACCCGGGGGTCATGGTCCAAAATGAAGGTGGAAAGTCATGATGGAGGATCTTCATATACTATGTGCCAATGTACCGTACAG
>LS521132.1:123029-138401 GCA_900490845.1 Pristionchus japonicus
ATGAATTTTCGAAAAAGTACATGTTGGTTACGCCATCATTAGGCAATTATTGATTTTTTTCCCGAGAATTCCCATTATTCGCGTCGTAGTCTTTAATAGATTATCTGTGCAATAGAACCAAAATTAGCTCGATATCTGCTCTGGTTCGAGAGTTACAGATGAAAGAAAAAGTGTCCGGTGACTTTTGTCACCGACTGTAGGTGTGTACTAGTGTTGCGCAAACGATCTAAAATATGAAATGTGATCTAACACCGCTTGCTTCAAAGTGATCGACGACGAATGTGATCGATCACTTTGTCTCCAAATGTGATCGATCACATTTGAGAGATCGTTTTCGAGGAATGAGAGGGAAGATCATTTTCATCCGATCTAGATCGGTTTCGTGGGGCGCTCCGGAATAAAGGTGAGAACCATTGTGTTTCAGCAGTGGCTTCATTATTCTTGGCCTTCCCTATTGCCACCAACGTTTACAAAGTTTGTACTTTCGATGTCAGAGCCTGTGGCGCACGTGTGAGCGAAGCAACTATTTTGTTGCGAAGGTAAATCACCAGAACATCGTAATGCGCAAAAACTTTCAACATTGACTAGGGTTCATTTTCCTTGACCAAACCTAAAAAGTCATGCAAATTTGAATATTCAAACTTAGTGCTGAAATACAAAATGTATCTTCGTTGTAAGTTATGCAAAGGCCATGAAATTTTGAGGGCACATGCCCGTAGGGCGATCTCGGGGTTTATACTGGACTTTTATTGATGTCGGGAATTTCTATTTATAGAGTCAAAATTCATTTAGATGTGACTTTGCACCGCAAAGTCAGAATGAACACCTCCCAATGGAACGCGGATCTCTGGACTTTTATTGCAGCGGAGCGAACTTTTTCCATGATGTGCAGTGCAAACAGTCAACATTCGATTGAATTCTGCCTAAATTGCGGGACTCATATTTTCCCAAACATTGAATTTGATCTATCGATCTATGGAAGCAAATAAACGGAAAAATAAGTTTGAATTGTCTTAGAACCTTGTAAAGTTTCGTTACTGGTGGTCATTCTAACTTCATTCAGAAATAGAGAATCGGCAGAACGTAAGAAAACGAAGAGGGGCTAGCGGTTAAATATATTTACAATTTTAGCCGTTTCTTCAGTTGTTCTATTACATCTGCGTAGCTCGGTTTGAGAAGAGCCATTTGCTCCCTTGTCTGATGAGCGTAGTTGTCGGCGTAATACATGTGCAGATTGGCTGGGTTGTAACTAAAGGAAACTTGCTTGATTTATGTTTGTAGAAAAAAGTTCTCACTAGTGACAAATGCCCTTATCGCACTGCTTTTCACTAATCTTGTGTCTTATCAAGTTGGGAATCTCGATTTTATCCATTCGTATCATCTCGTTTCGATCGAATTCTTTCCACTTCTGCAATATATTCGTTATTTACTTGTTCTGCTACTTCGTAACCTTCTCAGCCACTTGCAGATTTGAGAAATCAAAGTTCTTCCTTGCAATCTTTCTGAGAAGTGTTCTCGGTGGAAACATCGAAGGGTCCAAACTTATGCCAACACTTTGGTAGTCTATCACCACGTGCTTTGAGTGGTTGCTGCAATCAATGTGCTCACTGTGGACATTTGAAAATTTACCTGATAAACTCTAGTCGATCTTTCATGAAAAGATAAGTAGGATCGCTCTCTATCGGTTCTTCAATAGGGAAAGTTGTTATTTGTGGTTCACTGAATAGTATTTGATTCCTCTTCACAATTACAGGTGCAAACCGTGAGATGATCCACGTCACATCTGGTTGCATCGCTTCCACTATCTTGGGCCATGTGGACGCGTACGGCGGACAAGAATTGTCGATGAGCACGCGGCAACCTAAACGCTTTTCTGCTCAGTTCTGTCGTAGTGATTCCACTAATCGCAATGGAAATCACCATGATGTGCGAACAGTCGAATCTCCCTCGCCACTGGTTGCAACATCGGCACCAGATAGTTAACGACGATGCCAGCGTACGAGTTGCCAATGATTAGGACGCGAGCGGTCCCGTTTCCTTTCTAAGACAATTCTTTTTTCAACGTTTTTGCCGAACAATTCGATGTCGTGATTGATGATTGAGTGAAAACTGAAGGATCACGTACTGCCATGCATCGGTTGCCGGGCTCGAGTCGATAGGGAAGAGCCCATCTGTGTTTCTCAGTTGTATGATGCTTTTGAGAGTGAGCTCACTTTGCGCCGACAGAGTCGAATCTACAGTCGCCTCTTCCGATATTTCCTGTCATTTTACTGTTCCAGAAGTTGATCTCGGTGTAGTTGTAGGGTGAGTCTGCAAGATGCATTTGCACATTGCAATGATTATTTCGAGCACCTGAGAAGTCGATCTGCGACTTCAGCTGGAATGAGGTGACTGTGAGAGTGACTGCGTAGAGAGAAGCGACGACTATCATCGTAGTTCTCTTTGTGGCTCCGATCAGTTTCAGCTCAGCATACTGGTGAAGTAGAAGTGAGATCACGACAGAAGTTGATAGGCACATCACAGCTCCTGAATTTTACCATTGCACAGGTCCTACGAGCGAACTAGACCTGTCTTGTCGAGCGATTTCAAGTCAAAAAAGTATTTATAAAGCGTAATTACTGGCCAGTGAACGAGATACAACACGTATGATGCATTTCCCAGTTTCACGATCAGGCTATAAATTAAATTCCGATTCAATTATTGTGAAATTTGAAGAAAAAAACGAACTGATGGGAGAGGAACCCGATTTCTTTCTTAGATCCAAAGAGAAGTAGAAAACCAGTTAACATGGAAACCTGAGCATAAATGCATCTTTTTTGAAATGGGAATAAAACCCTACCGGTAAGCGAATGGGCGCTTGTAGAGGAGAGAAGCAAACTAACGTGAGAGCAACAAACAAAACAATTATCAGTCGCGATGAAACAACTGAAACGAATCTCTCATCCAGCTATCTATCTATCTATTCATTCTTACCATGCTCCTTCTTTTCAGAGATCATATTCGCATTATCTGAATCGTCAGAGACCTCGTTGACGGAGTCGCTGCACTTACGGAGATTAAGGTCAAAAATTGAAATGCACGAACATTTCGAAAGCAATCGATCCAATATTGAACTGCCATGCTCGATTATGCATAAGAAGAAATGCTGCTCTCTGATTGGATATGGAGAAAACAGCGAAAGAAGCAAATGACGCTACAATTGCAGTGTTCATTGGGGTACATCTTTTTTCGCATACCGATTGTGAGAACGCCTAGGAAAATGAATTGATGTTCTTTACGCTTGAAACATCTTTGTAGAATGACTATGAGAGGAACGACTAGATAGTATTGCACTTCAGCTCCGAGCGACCACATATGCAGGAGGATGGGAGCGTCGTTCACCTTATTTGCCGAGTTATTCACCGATTTCTCCGCCAAAAACCTCAGCCCAATAATCGCTTCCATCCTTGTACTGCTGAAGATTCGCTCCGAATATCAATGACCATCGCGTGTCTCTTATCAGTGTCGTGTAATCGATTGGCAATAGAATGAATCGAGAGAGTATCTGTAATTTTCTTTAAAAATCGCCGCAAATGGCGATTTTCTAGTCTATTGAGATCATTGCTGATCAAATCGGGACTAAATGAGCGAGAACTCTCACTGCGACTGTGCAAATAACGACTGCATACATCGGCAGTATTCTGGAGATTCGACGCCAGTAGAAATCGAGAATATTCTGGAAATAAATATTATTTCCCAAAATCAATCTTAAAAAATCGCTGAACCCTTGCATTTAACTCGGTGACCCGAGATAGCATCATCGACATGAGATAGCCGGAGAGAACGAAGAAACTGAATGCATAAGGAAACGGTTAATCATCAACGGCTAAACATGCACGAAATACTTACATATCAACTCCCGCATATCCGAGAGGGAAGAAATCAGGCCGAAGATGGAATGCAAGAACGGCAGAGATGGCCAGAGCTCGGAATGTCTGCGAAAATATCTATCGGAAGGCGATCAAATGTACCTGAATATCCGGACGCTTCGATTGTGTTGTCCTCATTGTTTGGCCTGCGTTGGAACTTCACACCTAAGCACATAAGTAGATGCATTGACGGCAGGTCATCTCCCTTTGGTGAAGTGTAGTTGATGACTAAGAAGCTAGGTATACATCTTTATCAAATGGGATGGAATCGGGCGCTTTTATAGCGCCACGTATGATTCGAGAGGGACATTGATAAGGTTGTGAGCAATGATTCGACTGGCGAATACAAACACACCTTCTCTCACGAATCTGCGCACTCAAAAGTATTGTATTTCCGCCCTATCTCTCGAATTTGCACGATGATGATCTTTCCTTCTGATCCGACAGCGAAAGATTGATTTCTCCCTTCTCGGAGGAGGCGAATGCTCCCCTCCCTATCCTCCTATAGGAGAGCGATGGAATGAACCAGAGAGATGAGAATCAGCACTGATATAGGGTTGAGGTGGAATGTAAATGGGGATTGCGAGAGAGCGTTCATTTTGAGAGACATAATCTCGTCTGAGTCGTCATAAACTTAATTGAGTTACGAGTAAGTTGCTTTTCATTCTCACTTATTCGTGCGCTCGACATCGAATGAGGCGTCGAATGAGGAATGATGAAGATAAGAAGAATCGATGGAAGGAAACATACGGAGTAATCTTGGACGTTGCCCAACTACTGATTCCTTCTCCCATTGTTTTGGTGAATGGTGATTCAAAAGGAGATTCCGGAAATTTTTGTTTGATGTTTTGGAGTGTTGGTATTCTGACTTATCAGAATTTTTTCGGAAACTTTCATCTCGGAAAGTTTGGATGGGAACCTTTCAGAAAGATCAATGAGATGGAAGAGAAAATGAAAAAGCCCATCTCTGAAATATCGAGTGAGAATGAGTTCAATCCTCCATTCTTCCCTCTCATTCTCCCCTATCGCAGTGGAAAATCATTCCCTCTTCGATCTTTCCGAGAGAGCGGTTCCTAACCAAAAATTCCGAGATGGGCTTTTCGAAAGTGCAATTACGGAATGACTTTTATGAAAATATTTTTCCCACGTAAAATTTATGAAAATTTAATTTCCGAGAAAAATTTGACAAGTCAGCCTAGCACCTTTGGAGTGTATCCTCGTGCGATATGAGGGATTCGGAGCATAACAAGGATAGTATCGGGTTGGTCCATAAGTTTTGCACGATTTGATCACTTTGATTTTCTGATCCCAAAGTCCATCAGTATTCAAGTAACTAAAGCCTACAAATGCACACCTATTGAGGCCTTGGACACTCTCTTTAGCGCACGTTTCCAATTCTCTGGTTGATCATTTATACGGATTTAGTAGGGCTCGAAAGTGGAAGTGTCACAGCCTAGGTCGCTCAGATTGTCGGCTCAGAATTCCTCCGAGCAGCAAGATAAGTCCAAAACGTTGCCGTAGGCGTGAACTACGTTGACATGGGATACTATATTAGGTAGTGTTTCAAGATTGCAGTTACAGTTTCTCCAGAGGCGTGCGTCTAACCGAAAAGTTCTCTCGAGTGAGTGTGCTAGAATTCAGTGTGAGGGCCTGCGTATTCGTTTTAAAGGATCAACAGAGCATATTTGTGTAGCATTGAATAGCTGCTGCCCCAACAATGCTAACATAAAAATTGTACGAGGATACGGCTCTAATCTTTCTGTACTTCAGAATTTTAAATTCAGGTATCTCGAACCTATCATCGAAATTCGTACTTTTTGGGCTATAAATTTTCTTATAGAACTCCAACGGACAAACAATTGTGTTCTTCTGATACACTGACCCTTTCGCTATACCTGAAAAAAATTGGGAGAATACCGGTATCACTGGCATGATCAAAACACACAGCTTGAAAAAGTACTTAATTTTGCGCATTTTTTCGTTTGCTAATTTTAAATAATTTTCACGAATTCTGCGAAAGCGAAATTTGATTCAAAGATACATGGATAGAGCTCAACTCTACTGCTAAACGGTGCGTTACGGACAAGTCACGGAGATTTGAGGATAGAGAATTATATCACAATCAAAATCATGCGAAACTTATGGACCAACCTAATATAACGGCGATGGTTAAAATTTATGAAGAGGATGAATGGATTAATGAAGGATGGTGTATAGACCGAACTGCCGCGTGACTTGCGGATGAGACCGAACTGCCGCGTGACTTGCGGATGAGACCGAACTGCCGCGTGACTTGCGGATGAGACCGAACTGCCGCGTGACTTGTGGATGAGACCGAACTGCCGCGTGACTTGCGGATGAGACCGAACTGCCGCGTGACTTGCGGATGAGACCGAACTGCCGCGTGACTTGCGGATGAGACCGAACTGCCGCGTGACTTGCGGATGAGCAACGGAGTAATGGATAAGCGTCTTTATTAATGATTTCGAAGTAACAGATTGGGAAGGAAACGATTGTTGCCCTTATAAGTCAAGCGGCACAGCATGCATGGTCCACGCCGAAAGCTCTGTACGGTGGGGCTGTCCCGTAGGTGATGTATTGCCCAGCCTGAAAATGAATCATCAGATTGCAACGTCGATAGCTCTTTAACATGTAAATCTGCACTATGATGTTGCACACTGAACATTTGAGAGGAAACAAATTAGGAAAGGATATGGACTGAGCGCACACTGCATTCGACGTGCCATGCACTTCCAGTCCCCGCGATCGGCGTTCTGTTGGAGTTGCCAATATCCAGGTACCTGTGCAAGAAGGGAAACTTCGTAATCGATTCATGACGTCATGAAATTGTACACAGAATGATGTCGGACACATCGCTACATATTATAGGCGTAGAAAAAACATCCAACCTCATTGTTTTCTTTTAGCATACCACAAGGAAGCTTTCACACGATATTCTCACATCAGTTTGTTGGGACAGCTGAAGACGTCGAACACTTGTGGAGGCGGTGCGCAGTTGAAGTCTGCCGGAGGCGACCCATGACCATTGCAAGGGCACGCCACCTCGTCTGAAGTGGACGTTCTTCATTCTGCACCAATTTATCGAACGGAGTTCATAACTTGAAGTGCTTACCTATTGTGACGCACAGATTGCCGGCACCTCTGCCTTTCTTCAGGTGCGTCTAAACACTCTTCACTAACCCCCTCATCGAAATTTCAGAACATATTGACAATTCGATGCGCATCTAGACACGAAATCGGTAGCTCACAATGCAGTTGCTCATGACCACTTCGGAGTTCTCGACGATCGCCACATTGCCGTCTCTCCGGTAGGCGCTGAGACACAGTTCGAGGAACGCACAGATAGCGGATCACATACCGAACAACGAGCAGTGGCCCCTCCGATCCGTCGGGGTTCCTTCGCGGGCAGGGTGGCTGACCGACCACCAAGCTCGTTAGCTCGGGAAACGATTCTTTTATGCAGGCATCACCAGCGCCGTCTGAAAATCAAGCTTGATCAGCTACCATGTGTTTACAACTCGATGTCGAGATGAGGTTCCGGCCAAACAAGTTTGAGGGCGCCTGGTTAGCTGGTTATCACTGATCCGTAATCAGCTAAGCATTGATGGGCTGACCTGCAACTCTGGGCGGAAAGCAAGGCGTCGTCGTTGTGGTCGACGTCGTGGTCGGGCATCCGCTCGTCGTCTTCACCCATCGCGTGACGGCGGTCGTCGAGCAGGCGACGACGCGTCCGTCGACGACGTCCGCGTTTTGGAAGACGCACAGGCGTTGAGCGTAGGCGAAAGAGGCGCACTGCGAAATTGTCGTTCTTCGCGAGCTCGGCATAGGCATGAGAACGAAATCCGATCAGCGCGGTAAACAATTCACACCTCGAGATCCGCCTCGCAGGCAATCTCACAGGCTTCCCGCGTATCTTCTCGAAGTGAACCGTAGCCCATTCGAGGAGTTGTTGTGCTCTCAGGAAGGAAGCAAGTCAGCGCGTTGGCGAGCTAGGATATGAGGTAAGCATATATCGTAAAAGGTGGGAGATGCCTGAGCGCAGAAGAGTGCGAAGTAAATGATGGAAGAGGCAGTCATCATGTTGTGCATCGAAGTAGAAGGAAGCTCGGCCCTATTGCCCTCGAAAGACGTCGTCACTCTTCATTCTCTTTGTGCGCGGGTATCCGTGGAGACCTGTGAGCCTCTCCCGAAAAAATACCAAGTTAGCATCTATTGTTTTCCTGAGCATGACGCTTCTTGCCCACTTTAGGAGAGCAGGGAGAGCTATCATAAGTTTGTTTTGGAGATAAGTTGGGGAGAACAAATGTCATCATCTTGTAGTTCTCCGCGAAATTTTGCTAAAACTTTCCAGAGCAAAGTGATATAGCACGAGAGATTTCAAGACCCCGAGGAACCAGGAGCTCCATGGTTGAGCTTTCCTCTCGGTATTTTCATGTTGGACTCGAAAAGAGAAAACTTTTTTAGAATTTTGTCCCAAAACCGTCATTATTAGATTATTCTAAACAAGAAGCAAAATTTTCTTTTTGAACGGTTTTTAAAGATAAATTTTAAAAATGGAAGTTTGGCCGTAGAGGCCCGTGCAGGCAGAATGACCTACATAGATCGATCGGACCTGACGAGACGATTTCAAATGTGCGCTTAAATCCACAATCGGAGGAGTCGAAATAGCGGGTGAATTCGCACATCTCCTCCTTGTTTACACGCTTCTCTTCCCTAGTCAGAGGGCAGACAGTCAGAGATTCGAGACTCGAGGTAGATCAAGAGAGAGAGAGAAGGGGAGGATAGGAAGAGGTCACGTGGTAAACAAGGAGGAGATGTGCGATTTCACTGGCTATTTCGACTCACTAAACGACCCTCCGATTGTGGATTTGAGCGCACATTTGAAATCGCCTCTTCAGGCCCGATCGACCTATGTATTTCACTCTGCCTGCAAGGGCCTCTACGAAAACTTCCATTTTTTAAATGTATTTTTTTTGGAAAATCATTCAAAATGAAGTTGACAGGCGTGATCAGCACCAAATTCAGCCCCTTGAGACATATTGGCATTTTTTTAGCGCTTTCGATTGCTGAGCAGCACTACAACGTGTGATTTCTACGTGACGTCGTATGGAGCCGACAGCAGCCAAAAATTTTTTTTTTAAAATTAAAGTCTTCTTCATTATCAGCACCCTCGAGAACCCCAAATCACATACTTTGAGGGAATCGAACTTTTTGAGCTGTGCCAGGCTCTCTCCGATATGATCGATTCTTACGCAAACGGCGTCATATGGTCAAAATTATGTAAAGCATTAGTCCGTTGGAGAGTAGATATAGGGTGATAGTAACTTTGAGGTAGTTGGAGTGGAATGGATCCTCATAGATAAATGCGTACGCGTTTGACGGTGCACATTTGACGCTGCGGCTCCTTATCACATACTCGAATTCTTGTTGACAAATGCAGAAACAAGTGAACTTTTTTTTCTACCTCCTCATCGCAATTCACTGTATTTTTTTCTAATCTTGAAAGTCGGATTAAGAAATTTCAATATCCATTTTTTTTAGTTTCTGCATGGGGGGGGGGTTTCTGCATGGGTCAACTTCGAAAACATTGTTTTCACACTATGCATATTGCTTGCCTGATAACTCGATCGCATTATCAACTCGTTATTTTGACGATACGCGGAGATGTCGAGAATCTGAGTAGGTGACGTCAAAGATAACAAATGCGAGATAAGATAACGAATCTCTACGTATGGCTTGCTCTATTCAGTGAATGCTTTTGCGTCATTCTAATATTCGCATTGTCATCATAGCACGACTCACGAAAAAGAGAGTAGATAAATTCAGATGGAAGAGAGTTTTCCGCTGAGAGGATGCGCCTTGTCACAGTTCAAATCTTCATTATCCAAACCTAAATTTTAATTTGTGATTTGCAGTTCTAAAGCTTGCTTGAGTAACATAGCATGTAGTTCCATGGCTCCGTTTAGAATTCGGTGCATTTGCTCTACGTAATTGCAATTTGGACCTCAGTAACATTTGTTCGATAGCATTATCGCTTTCTTTCATAATGTCGCTTCGATCTACAGTATCGGACAAAATTTTAGCACCAAAATTCAAATCGTCATAAGTTTCTTTAAACTTGAGGTAGAGACTTAAGGTCGGGAGCAATAGACAGGCAATCTATAGGAGAATGAGGCCACATGGTATATTAGATCAGGTTCCTCTAAACTCATTCGCTGCAAATTTTCTGCTGAGCTGTGGTCGTAAATATTTTTTTGAACCTCGGAGGATCTAGCCCAGAAGCTCAAACGTTCTGTGATGATAGTACAACCGTTGATCTTCACGATCCACCTTATGGCCCTTTGCGGGCATTTCGCAATAGTGAATAGGAATTATTTTCCGACACCTCCCAAATCTTTTCAAAATTATGTAAGTTCCGTCTTAGGTGAAACACAACCTCCAAACTTGGCAGGTAGTATCAGTGTGGTCCAGTTGAGTTGTGCCAAGTTTGGGCCGGATCGGCTGCTTGGTTCGTGAGTTCAACTTTTTACGTAAACTCATTGTCTCCCCACCCTGAAATAGCCGCTCCGTGAAGTGAAAAATCTCGTTTCGTGCAGCGTGGTAGCACAACCTCTTGTAACTGAATTTGTGAAATTTCAAAGTTGGGCGATCACTTTTTCGGATTTGACATCACAGAACGTTTGAGCTTCTGGGCTAAATCCTCCGAGGTTCAAAAAAATATTTACGACCACACCTCAGCAGAAAATTTGCAGCGAATGAGTTTAGAGGAACCTGATCTAATATACCATATGGCCTTATTCTCCTATAGATTGCCTGTTTATTGCTCCCGACCTTAAGTCTCTACCTCAAGTTTAAAGAAACTTATGACGATTTGAATTTTGGTGCTAAAATTTTGTCCGATACTGTATATAATGATCATGTCCAACTCATTTTCTTCACCAACAACTACAGTACCGTTCAAAAGTTTCACCCCAAAATTCAAATCGTCATAAGTCTCTTCAAAAATGAGATAGAAACTTATGCTCGGGAGCAATCGATAGGCAATCTATAGGAGAACAACGCCATGTGGTATACGGGCAAGCCTTCCTTCTAACTCATTCGCAGCAGAATTTCTGCTGAGGGGTGGTCGTAATTATTTTTTTGAACCTCGGAGGATTTAGCCCAGAAGCTAACAGAGACTATCTGAGAGAATTTAGATAGGCCCGTACTAGGATTTTTTCGAAAAAACGCCCTAAGACCAACTTTTTGCGTAGATTTCAAAAATCGACCTTAGGAGGTCATATCTTTGACCCCTAATTAGTTACCGCTACCGTAACCCTAACGACCGAATTCTGTAACATTGCGAATACGGCTTTAAACCCCCACATATGATAGTAATTCTTGTAGCTCTCGAAAAAACAAACATTTTTGTGAAAAAAAGTTTTGAAAAAATTTTCGTTGAAAGTTTTTTTACGAGTTGAAAAATTTGTGTTGGCTGCCGTGTAAAATTTTAACCTTATTGCTAAAAATTTTTTTTTGTCAGTTTTTCCGCGATACTTTTTTACACTTTTGTGAATTTTTTGGGAATTTTTGAAAGGGACACATGTGGATAAAAACGAGGCCGAATGAGCAGAACAACGATTTTTTGCTCATCTGGCGAAGCGAAATCGACTTCATTGCATGTTTTTGGTATCGGATATTAATAATTTGTTGCGTATGGGTTCTATTAAGCTAAATTTAGGTGATATCTTGTTCGTCAGAATCCTAGGATGAGTCCAACGTTGGGGCCAAAATGTGAATTTCGAACTCATTTCGGCGCTTCGATATCGCCATCATATGTCGTGTTTCACGAATTTATAATATTTGTTTTGCAAAATTTGAATGTTTAGAAGTTATTTGTCTTTGAACTTTGGCGATTAAGCATAATAAACAGCAGCACATGTGCTCTGAAGGTGAGCAAAGCAGAGGTTTACAAGCGGCAGATGGTCGAGTCTTTGTTTGATCCCCTTCTCGGGCTCATATGAGAGAGGAGATGTGTGACCCTCCTCTCTGGCTCATATGAGAGAACCCTGACCTTTAAGGGAGTCGTTTTGCTTGCCAGTAAGGTCCGATTTCTCTGTTTCTTTATTTTTTGTTGGAAGCCTATCATTATAATTTTAAATGCTTTTTTCGGAGATGTCGTTTGCAATTCTTCTACTTATCTGTGCTGTAATCGGACCGGTCTGTACGCTGCCTCCACCTCCTCTGCCACAACAGAACATGACAGATATAGACGTGAGATTTCGGATTATCATTGAATTATTATGCTTGCATGATTCTTGAAAAGTTGTTTCTTCTTTTATCTTCTGATTAAGTGTCACGCATGTCATTTCGCATCTGGAATGTTGAAAGTGGACGAGCATCATTCGTCTCTCAAGCCATTCTTCTTCGTCAAAGGAATGCAGCCACTCGATGCATTCACTATGAGGACCATTGGGAGGAACGAAGCGACAATTCTCTTATGCCGGTTAATATGCACGTCAGTTCTCTTCTCGCTATTTTTATTCTGGTCTGTGTTTTCAAACACAATCTCGCTTTTAGATTGACTGAGAAGAGGAGCGTCGGGCAATCTGATCATTCTGGAAATCATCACGCCGATTCGAACCCAATCAATTCCCTGATGAACACTGCACAAGAAGCATTTTCCGGATTATCTGGAGGTGGCAGCACGAATCAATCCAATAAGACAGGCACGAAACCGATTAATATTCAATCGAACAAGAACCGTACATGTTGGAAAACTCCTCTTGGTAAGACCAGATGCAAACCAATCAAAAAGAAACGTAGATTCGGAAAGTGAGAAAGTCGTGAAACATTTCTTAAAAATTTTCGTGATCCAATTTCTAACTGTATATTGTTTTTCAAAATAACCTTTTTTCGATTTTGTTAAGGATATTTTTTGATTCGTAATCCAATCAATAAAATTTAATCAAGATTGAAAGACGTATACACATTAGTCGTTTCTAGTCGATAATATGATCCTCAATGTGACATCTAATCTCTTTATCAATCACGTTCCCACATTCCATCTGCCTCATTCACTGTCACCTTCCTGATAGTCATCCTCAACATAGTATGATTCATCATCATCATTATTGCTCGCAGGAGCATGCTTGATGTTAGATGATTGTTGTCCCTTCACGATAACATTATCAATGAGAGCGGGGTCAAGCTGATGGAAAAAGAATTCACGAAAGGCCCCAACTGTGATCTGCAAAAGCAGAAGTTGTCTTACGAGAATAAGGTAAAAACATGCACTATAATGAATACGGACCATGAATCCATCTTCCTCAATAGCAACATCAATATAGAATTTGCCATTGATCGAGTCAGGAATTGAGTGCACTCTCAAACTGGGAGAAATATGATGAACCATGGGGGGAGGTCATATCACTTGATAGGAGAGAGAGGATTGAGACATACTCATACATCCCTTATTCGCGCTATCTTGCAAGTTTGTCAATTCGTTGTAGTACTCGAATGTTTCGACACTATGATCTAAATCTTTCAGATGCGATTTATATGGTCGATAGCTATTTTGTGTGCAATCCGTATTGCTACAAGTGACGTAAGTTGTTTTTTTAATGGATCGTTTAATATCGATTTCCAAGAATGATGACGATGGAACATGTTTCTTCTCTATTCCTCGCACTTCGCCCCTCGAGAATTCCGAACGACATGGAGGAATGATAGTGTCGTCTGCAGAGAAATGTTCGGGCAAACTTATCGGGTTAGTTTCTTGTTCGAAACAGTAAATGATCTGACAATTAGTCCGGAGAAGCTGAAGATCAAGAATCCTTCCATGGAATACTATGGGGCGTTTCATGATCTCGATCTGCTCCTGACAAGAGGCGCAGGACATTACATGAAAGATGCAAACGATTTAACTGGAATTGCTGAGGGTGTTCATGTATGTGAATTTCACTACAACGAGTTAGTGGCTCGCTGGAAACAAATAACAAATCATCACATTCTCTATGTCAAGAAAAAGGGTACGTTATTGCTGATTTCATAATAATCGGAATTCATTAATATATTGAAGACGATAAAATATTGTCGTGCAGTTGGCCTATTGAACGCCACAGAATGCTTATTAATCAATTTGGACGTGCCAACTATATAAATCGAGAAGAGGCAAAGAATTATCTGATCAGAACAGGCATTCATCTTCATTTGGGATTGGGTGAGGCATCATTTCCTCATTTGTCTCTTCGTGAATCGCTTGAAGATTTTTTAAAATATAATGCGCAAAAGGCAAAACCTATTTTCAAAATGAGATAATCCTTCCATTTCCCTGTACTATTTTCAGCACTTTGCAAAGATCATTATGATATCGTAATTGGTGTGGAAGAAGAAGCAAGAGAAGAGCAGTGCGATCCCACGTTCGAGATGGATATTGATGGAGAAGATGAGAGCGAGGATGAATATGATGAAGAAGAGCTGTTGGATTCGATGCAGGCCGATCTCGAAAAGGCTTTCGCCACCTTCTGTAAGAAGGCAGGAATCAATAAAGTTTGTCCGAGGAAGAGCTTCATAGAATATGAGAAGGACACTATGACAAGAAAGGTATTGATGAGTAAAACAAACAAAAAACATACGCCGATATCTATAAAAAACTTATTGAAAATATAAAACATTCGAGGTGCGAGTAACTGAGAAGATCCTGTGGACTATGCTGAAGATGATTGCCCCCGGATGGGAGAAGGAGCTCTTCAAGAGACTGAGATGGAATCAAAATATCGACTGGCAGCAATTACTGGATGAGAAGATGGGAGATGTGATCATTGAAATCAGCCGTCACTACCTTCTAGCGGACGACTCTCGTACTCGATACATTGTCCTGTCTCAAATCGCCGGTTCTCTGTCTTATTCTGAGATCCTCCCTTATTTCGAAGGATTGTCGAACTACAAATACACGAAGGCTCGTACAATCGCCATGAGTCTTGAACTTCCTCCTCAACTCACTATCGTAAGAGATAGAATAGAAATCGAGTTTGTAGAAGAGTTCATTTTCTACGTGGCAAGGTAAGATATTTAGATCGTGAAACACAACCAATTATTCGAATACAGTCCGGAGAATTACGTTAATATCCCTTCAAATGTTCGCACTGCAACTCTCTCCAATGGACAGAAGATTGATATCCCTCATGTCGTTCGTGTGAATGGAAACGCCGAGACCATCCGCCTGTACAAGATCTACATGGCGGAGAGGGGGAAATCCCATATTGTGTCGGTTAGACACGTCTATCATGACTCATCTCCTATCTATCCTAGCTCTGATCCCATCCGCCCCTCTATCCTCTCACTTTGCTCTGATACAATCACACTGATCGCCTGTTCCCGTTGCCTCTCCAATGCCTGGATAAATCCTTACCCAATCGTGACCTACCGTACCTGTCCCCTGACCTACAGACTCGTCCCTAAC
>LS521132.1:140363-152956 GCA_900490845.1 Pristionchus japonicus
GTTAGGGACGAGTCTGTAGGTCAGGGGACAGGTACGGTAGGTCACGATTGGGTAAGGATTTATCCAGGCATTGGAGAGGCAACGGGAACAGGCGATCAGTGTGATTGTATCAGAGCAAAGTGAGAGGATAGAGGGGCGGATGGGATCAGAGCTAGGATAGATAGGAGATGAGTCATGATAGACGTGTCTAACCGACACAGAGTTGCATTCCAACGTTGGTTCATTCGAGATTGTGCGATCTGGAGGATATCTGCCCAATGCTGACTCAGCCGCATGGGATCCCTGGAAGATCAAGAACAGACAGCGCGCTACCTTCTGGCACTACGATCCCCATAATATCGGAACTGGAGAAGTTAAGCATACGGTAGAAGTGGAAGCACAAGATGAGAATGAGAGCGCTACTGCCCATTCATCGGATACTGCCCAATCTTCAGTTGGAAGAAAGGGTCTACTCTTCTCATGCTGGTGCGGTGCAAGCTTCATTCGTCACGGGCACCTGCTGAATCATCTGAATTTCGGAAAGCACGAGAGTCATCCATGGAAAGCTACCACCATTGATATTTCACTCCAGTACTACCAGCGATGCCTCGAGGATACCATTCAAACCCATTCCCTCATTCCACTCCAGGATATGGCTGATGCTATCTTTGACAAGTCGATTCCAGTTCTTCCAATGGGTTGGGCTCTTCGTGGAGCTAAGAAGAATTCTCCATTGCCTGAGAAAACGAAGAACTTCCTTCAAGCTTTCTTTCTCGAGAAGACGAAGATCGGAAAGCGAGCTGACTCTGAAGAGGCCTATCTCAGAATGATCGCTGACCCGTCGATTTCTTTGGATGAGCGGATGACTAAAGAGCAAATCAAGCGATACATTACCCGTCTTGTTGCTACTCCTACCAAGAAGAAAGTCGTCGTTCGAGGGAAGCGATCGACATTCATGGAGGTTGATGAGGATGGAGATGTAATCGAATGGAAAGTTGAAGAGATCGATGAAATTGGAGAATGGGAAATGCCACAGGGATGTGAGGATGAGGAAGATGAGAATGGAATGGATACTGCTGATACTTATTTAGACACCATTTTGAAAAACCAGAAGGATATTTTCGACATTTAGTACTCTCCCTCACTCACATGCCTTATTTGTTCACATAACTTCAAGACTTTAGTTCGAATTTTTTTCGTCTGATATAGCATATAAAACATCAAATTTGCTTTTTTTGTCGACTACGAACATGATTATGGTCACATACAAGACGAAACACTAGAAATGCTGGCGATATCGAAGCGCCGAAATGAGTTCGAAATTCACATTTTGGCCCCAACGTTGGACTCATCCTAGGATTCTGACGAACAAAATATCACCTGAATTTAGCTTAATAGAACCCATACGCAACAAATTATTAATATCCGATACCAAAAACATGCAATGAAGTCGATTTCGCTTCGCCAGATGAGCAAAAAATCGTTGTTCTGCTCATTCGGCCTCGTTTTTCTCCACATGTGTCCCTTTCAAAAATTCCCAAAAAAATTCACAAAAGTGTAAAAAAGTATCGCGGAAAAACTGACAAAAAAAAATTTTTAGCAATAAGGTTAAAATTTTACACGGCAGCCAACACAAATTTTTCAACTCGTAAAAAAACTTTCAACGAAAATTTTTTCAAAAAATTTTTTCACAAAAATGTTTGTTTTTTCGAGAGCTACAAGAATTACTATCATATGTGGGGGTTTAAAGCCGTATTCGCAATGTTACAGAATTCGGTTGTTAGGGTTACGGTAGCCGTAACTAATTAGGGGTCAAAGATACGGCCTCCTAGGGTCGATTTTTGAAATCTACGCAAAAAGTTGGCCTTAGGGCATTTTTTTAAGGATAGTGTCAAAAATCCAAGTACGGCTCCTTAAGGGAGTTTCTAAATTCTCTCAGATAGTCTCTGCTAAAACGTTCTGTGGTGGTAGTACAGCCATCGATCTTCATGATCCACACAATAGCATTTCGCAAGAGTGAGTAGGAATTATTTTCCGACACCTCCAAATTTTTTTCAACATTATGTATCTTCCGTCCTAGATGGCCCACAGCCACCAAACTTGGCAGGTAGTATCAGTGTGTGGTCCAGTTGAGTTTTGCCAAGTTTGGGCCGGATCGGCTGCTTGGTTCGTGAATTTTACGTATGCTCATTGTGTCCCCACCATGAACTAGCCGCTCAGTGATAGGAAAAATCTGATTTCGTGCAGTGTGGTAGCACAACTTCTCGAGAAGAGGTGTGTGAAATTTCAAAGTTAGGCAATCGCTTTCCCGGGTCTTACAGCTGCAAATCCGACGAGAGTCAGATCGAAAAAAGTAACAACTTCAAAAATAAACTTTCTGGAACTTTGTCAGGTCCCTCTTTAAACATGCTAACCTTGTTCGTAATATCATTTCATGCGATCTAAGGAACTTTGGTGTTATTTGAAAGCACAACATTGACGTTTTGGAGACATCTGTTTGAACAGAGTTCACAATTTTGTGAAAATTTTCACTTTAATTTTTTTCGGATTTGCAGCTGTAAGACCCGGGAAAGCGATTGCCTAACTTTGAAATTTCACACACCTCTTCTCGAGAGGTTGTGCTACCATACTGCACGAAATCAAATTTTTCCTATCACTGAGCGGCTAGTTCTTGGTGGGGACACAATGAGCATACGTAAAAAGTTGAATTCACGAACCAAGCAGCCGATCCGGCCCAAACTTGGCACTACTCAACTGGACCACACACTGATACTACCTGCCAAGTTTGGTGGCTGTGGGCCACCTAGGGCGGAAGTTACATAATTTTGAAAAAAAAATTTGGAGGTGTCGGAAAATAATTCCTACTCACTCTTGCGAAATGCCATTATGTGGATCATGAAGATCGATGGTTGTACTACCACCACAGAACGTTTTAGCTTCTGGGCTAAATCCTCCGAGGTTCAAAAAAATAATTACGACCACCCCTCAGCAGAAATTCTGCTGCGAATGAGTTAGAAGGAAGGCATGCCCGTATACCACATGGCGTTGTTCTCCTATATATTGCCTATCGATTGCTCCGAACATAAGTTTCTATCTAATTTTTGAAGAGACTTATGGCGATTCGAATTTTGGGGTGAAACTTTTGAACGGTACTGTACTTCCTTCGTCTGATTAGTTGTCCATTCATCTTCTCGTTTCCGAGATCGACTCCGTTTCATTCTTTCCCTCTCATCTGCCATCTGTTTTCACAGGCCTCGCCAGCATGCTCACGGACCGCGACGCGATCCACCTGGGCGTCATCGCTACTGTCGACACGCTTGCAATCATCACGAACATCGCGCTGATGGGCGCGATTACATTCAAGTTCGTTCATTCTACTGCTCATTTAGAACTTTCTCTCTGTTCACACCTCACCGCATCTAGAATCAAGTAAGGTTCTGTTCTAGAACTCCCAAACCCTAGCGCGTCTACTCCGTCTTCCTCCTCAACAACGCGATCATCGACTTCTGCTCTGCGACCTCGAGCATTCTGGGCGTCGTGAGGTCCTCGTGATTGATTATGGGACGGTTGGGAACGCACGTTTAGGAACAATCGAAAAAGTTTTGCGAGGGGCATGTTTCAGAACATTTGGATACTTTTTTGTAAGTGGTTAATAACCGCGTGTTCCTAACCGTCCCAAGAACCTTATAATACGCGATATTATCAATATTCTTTTGCAATCAATACTTTTCAAACTAATTTCTCAAAAACAGTAATTCACAATTCTGTCGAGATGTGATCAACCGTTGTAAACGTAACGTATCGATTGGAATCAGTCATGATCGTGATTCTAGGCAATCAGAGTTAGTAGAGCAGTAGATAACCTTTATCGGTAAAATCTTTCAGACTGGTGGACAACCAAGCCGATAATTCGATGATCTTCGTCTTTCTTGGTCCCTGTTCGGTGATCAGCGAGTATCTGTGCAGACTCAGTCAGGGTGTGTGTTTTCCCTTTCTATCTTGCACAGTTCGATTTCATCAAGGTATCCACGTCAATCTCGTACTTCAGTCTACGGTCATTCTGCTGCTCTCGTTTGTTTAAGTTTTGTGCAATCTGACTCTTATTCTTCAAATCCAACACTTTCAAGTCATTTCAGGAGCAGATTTACGAGC
Organism: Pristionchus japonicus; assembly: GCA_900490845.1. Taxonomy (NCBI): domain Eukaryota; kingdom Metazoa; phylum Nematoda; class Chromadorea; order Rhabditida; family Neodiplogasteridae; genus Pristionchus; species Pristionchus japonicus. The sequence continues at coordinate 144,495 of LS521132.1, forward strand.
TGTTGCAGAGGAGAAATAATGGATCCATTCCAGCTACCGCCTCTACATCCTTTCCGATCTCTTCCGCGAGAAACCTCCTTCCGTCTGCAAGTCTGGATGATCTGCCTGATCACTTATGGGCTGATCTCGATCCCGATCGTAAGCAGTTGTCAAAAATTATATGCTTTCTCTCTCACTCTCTCGGTTGATCCGAGGGAACATACATTGAGGATTTCCGCTACCTTCTTTTGTTTCTTGGAGGTTGTTCACTTGTCAGAGAAGACAAAGTCGTTCAGGTCGCCTACTACTTCATCCAAGACAACGTAACTCCAGAAGTGGCCAAGCACTTCGAGATAGAAGGATACACGGCTGCAAGTAATACCTTACTTAAGTTTATTACCATCGTAGCCCACATGAGCAACTACAGGGTGCGCCAAAATTACCCGCACTCATGTATTCTAGTATATTTCAATCAAAAGCAAGAGCCATGGTCTATCCTTGCAGACACATTTAGCACAATATTAGGGCAACATACCATATTTTTTGTTTTGCTCGAGAGCTGTCGGTTCAAAACAGGTAGAGGTAAAATTAGAATTCCCGCAGGGCTTTTGAAACTTTGAACGACTGCACATGTGATATATCAGCTTTCGAATCTTCAAGAGTCCGCATGAGTGATCAATCCAAGTCGAGCATTCGCTAGTATCTAGCATACAGTATGGTCCATCCATGTGCACAATGAAAATATATCAGAAATATTTTGTAGGCAAGGAAAAAAATTGGAAGCATGAATGCACTTTCAAGCAAAGCTCAATTTTCACACATAGTCCACTTCTATTATTTCTGAAAAAACGCTAAGCAGAGCTGGAGCTTTGAAACCTTCGCCAGATATATGTTATAAGATCCTCTACTTAGTGATCAAGTGGGGTGAGGCTATGTCTAGTGGATAAGTTTTGCGAAGATCCCAAAATTAGTACGGGTAATTTTGGCGCACCCTGTAGTTGCATCCTTAGGTTCATGAAATCTCATTGAGACTTCTACCTGCTGGGAACTCCTTCCCTTCTCGTGACCGGCAACGCCTCCGTCCTTTCCCCCATTGTGATGGCCATTATCTTCATCGTCAGAAGCAAGCTGCTGAAAAAGATTGCTCAAGCGGTGAGTTCACTGTTCTTCCTCTTCTCTTCTCTCTTCTTGTTCTCACTTCTTGCTAGTCTACTTGAAATGAATAACCAAAATAAGAGTTTTCCGAGTGAAGGAGTACCGAATACCAGTTCTCATGAACGTAGTGCCATTCAGGCGCCTCCGGAGGACAAGCGTCCGACAAGACATTTTACTAAACGAAAAATGCCCGAGAGTAAAAGCGTCTTAGAATTCGATGCCACTCTCGAATCCATTGGATCGCGGTAAAGGGACTTGGCAAATTGCTTCATCTTGGGTAGGCCACTTCGCGAGGAGAGATTCCTGAGAGCTTAGCTAGTGTACCCATCGAGCACACTCACCGAGTACTACCTGTGACACAAGTTTGGTAGTAGGTTGTATTTTTCACTTTACTTTTTCTATCCTCTCAGATATATTTATAAAGCCACCGAGTTCAAGGCCCCACGGAAGGGAATCCTCCCCTAGAATGCATTGGACAGCAGGGGATTGTAGTCCGGCTAACAGCTGGCCTTTCCAGCGGGTCCCAAATAGCGTTGTCGTACGACTCTAAAATCGCTTGACGTGGCAGTACCTTTACCTTTACCTTTTATAGAGCCAGTTAGCGATTCCGAGAACCCAATATTACTGTAACGCAATATTGGTTGATCACACAATATCATGTAGTAACTGAAGTTCCTTCGTCATGACTTTTCGGGCACATTTTAGACCAAGAATCCAGTTCATGGTAGTGGATCACTCCGGAACCATGAACCCCGTCATGGGTCGAAAAAGTCATGGCAGCAGAATCGACTCCTATGTTGAATATAATTCTCAGGACTGGTTAGGTTCACTATTTATGTGGTTTGTTCCAGAAATCCCGTACCATCTAAGTTAAAAATCCGAGGTAATGGCACACCGGAAAACTCAAATGGGCTTTTCTAAAAAGTGTATTTCGTAAAGCCTTTCCATATGTGGTGGCATCGATGCAGGAGGGCATGTGGTACTCCCCTATACCTACATGTCGATGGTGGAAGCCACTCTGGAGTAGCGAAAAACAACAAAAAAACTGCATTTCTGAGACTCAAAGTATTCATCAGACTCGTCCAATAAATTATCCCAGTTGTGACTCTGTGCACTTACATCAACCCTAAGACAATGCTGAAGGAATTTTGATTCTAGCTTGTTCCGTTGGAAAGATACGAAAATTCACCTTTCAAACGCACTTGGAGCGCCGCATTGCGCAATGCGGATCAATATTTCACCATTTTTGTAAATTAGGTCAAATTACCTCCAACGTATGTGAGTAGGGCGGTCCGGATCGTAGCCCCTTGGTAAATTTCCTCGAAGAAGGTGTCTTAAAAAGTTAGCAAAAGACGTCTGCGTCTTTTTTAAACACTATTTTTCGACCTTCGTTAAAATGATTTCAAATCGTTTCGAAGGTTTTTTTTGGAAAATGCGCCCCAAATTAGAAATAATCTGTGACGCTTACTCGGATCTGAAGAAGCCCGTCGAGACTGAGGATCCTGAAGCTCCAGATGTCGAGCAGAAAGACCCGACGTGGAAGGAGGAAAAGGAAGTGAAGTACTCGCCTGCCATCACTACGGATGTTCTCACTGCTTTCGATAAGCTGGTCGAGAGTGCTGGAGTCCGAGGAGCATGCCCTCTCCCAGGATTCCGCGCTTACTTCCGAGATACGAAGCAACGTCGTGTCTACGCACTCAGGAAGTTGACCAAGGTCATGATCGAGATCATGGCTCCTGGTGCGGAGACGGAACTGAAGGAGATGTTCGTCTCATCGTTCTCCCCTCGAACCTGGAAGGATTCCTCTGAAACCAAACTGAAGAAGGTACTCCATGAAATTGCCGACCAGTACGAGAAGACTACCGATCGGAGATCGAAAGAGATCATTTTCTCCGTTGTTGCTAATATTCTCCCATACCGAGAAATCCAGCAATACATCGGAGGTGTTTTGATCAGGCGTTACTACAATGCCAAGCGTCGTCCGATTCGGAAAGAGGACATCAAGCCGCCCAAGCACAGGAAGACGAGATACGAGCCCGTGCGAGTCAACCTCTTCGTAACCTTCCTCACAAGGTGAGTATAATGGTTTGTGGGGGATAGATTTTGCAATATTAGAGCAGGTTCTAATTCCGTTCTCATCTATATTCAACGAATCTAATTGCAGCCCCTTCGTAGCCATTGGGCTACCGTATGGCGAGCGCAAAGTGAAGACTTCCGATGGATCTAAGATGTCCATACCGAACACGCTGAGACTCTACCGTAATGCTGAAATCTGGAGGATGTTCAGTGAACAGTTCTAGCTTTTTCCGTTGAAGAGATATGAAAACTCGGTTTTTGAAGTTCGAGAGCACCTGGCGCGCCGCATTGCGCAATGTGGAAAACATTTCATCATTTTTGTAACCAAAGGTCAAAGGGCATCCAACTTATGTGAGTATGGCGATTTGTATCTTGGCCCTAGGTTAATGTCCGCGGGGTGGTGAATTTTTCCCGATCCGGTCTCTTAAATTCAAGTTTGAAGAAAATCGATGAAAACCATGCCCAACTTGCTATAAAGTCAGTTTGCGATAATCCAAACTATCGTGAACTGATTTTATTTCACCGTACCCAAGAGATGAAACTTCAATAAGTAGAAATGAATGACTTAATTTTGCAATCATTAGGCCGAGAGCGACCCAGGTGATTCCAGAAGCTGCAGGTGAGATACACTTGAGCGGTACTACCTGCACACGAGTCTTGAGTGGACTCTCAACTTTGCCAAGGATATTTTCACTTTCTCAAAAAGTGTCTCATAATTCAGTGCATGGGAGCTGTAATTTGCTATATCGTTCCCTTAGCCGCTTTGCTCTCTCTAATGATTGTAGATGCAACATCTGTTCCTGGAGAATTGTTTGCCGGGCTGAGAATATCGCTATTGGTCAGTTTTTCACGGTCTTACTTCTACGAAAATTAGAATCTTTTGAAGATAATATTCACGCTAAACGGTCATCAATTCGTCATATTCTTCATCGTGAAGAATCCTACCTATAGAAAGGTTTGATGAGGCTCGCTGGTTTTCTGAAGGAATTTTTTAGATCGTTGCAGTAAAGTTCAAACAAATTCTGACGTGCAACTTCCATTCGGTTGAGGTCAACCATAACATCTTGTCTCCGATAGGAGTCACTCAGTGTTAGTTCGAGAAAGGATGATCAACGATTTTGATTGACGTGCTTGCTGCTCATGCCTAGCCCATTGTATGCCGAGATTTTTGTACCTCGCCTACTTATTCATTTCTTACTATAAAATGCTGGAATCGTAATTCAAAATATAGAAAGATGTCGCGATATCCGCTGAACTGCATAACAATCTTAAGCACATCCAATAAATACAATTTTAGGCGATTTTCGAACATTTGTTGCGAACGACTATCAGCAGTCATGTCGTAGTTGTGTTTTTTGTTCTAACTTTCGCTCTCGACATTACTTTTATTGGCAGGTGCTCATAGGCGTAATTCTAAGATCTATGGTTGCATGTGAAAATGGCAAACTCTTAGACCGTAACACTGTGCAATCAATGAACATCAAGCCAGATTGCGATTTGCTAATCAAATTCCTTTTGGGAGTAATTGTCAAATAGGGCTCATGGACTAATGTTTGAGCGCTAGACCTCGGTGTACGAGGTAGCGGGTTCGAATCCTGCACTTATATTGCCAGATTCACGAAATTTTCGCATTCCGATGATGATCAATATCGGCTTGACCGAATACCGTAACGCTTGAAGTGATTGAGCACCTCTGATACCTTTGAAAAATCGTAGAGAGCTCGTAGGCTTCTGTGAAACGTCGCATAAAGTGATCTTTGATTGGGTTCCGTTCTCTACCATGCTACGTTGCCAGTTAATACCAAAAATATTCGTGATACTCCTTCTTTAAGTATTCTGATTAGCTATTTACGGCACGTATCATCAATTCAAATGTGCCATCAAATGGTGTTGCCGGCCGGGGACGCTCTTGCGTACATCTTTAACGGACCCTGTCTATACGTTTCAGGTGAGGATCTTATGATTGCCGATATCGTTGAACTTGAAAATTGCGTTCAAGGAATGTTATGTCACTGTCTGTGCACCAAAACGCTCACAAAACTAGCACACTCTTAGTTTTTAGTTACGGCCTCATATATTTATTGGTTGTACGTCCTCGAAAGGTGCGCCTTTTACGGTGTTCATTCACTATGAACTGGCTCAGTTCTCATCCTTCCGGTCGTACTATTGTTGCCCTCAGTCTTGTAGTCTCAGTGCCGATTGCTATCGTTATCATCGGTGTTTGGCTAAGTAAACGTATGGAAAGCAGCTTTTAGGCGACCTTTATAGCTACGCTCGATAATGCTGATGAAGTTCGAGCGGCGATGAGAATATTTCGACCCGACTACTCGCTCGACGGCACTCCTGCACTTTCCCGGACAACTCCAAATATCCTCATAACCTCCTCCATCCCCCACCACCAACCCTGTGAGAAACATTTTTTTAGGGAATCATTGAAACTCATTCGATTTTCACCCCCACTGTCCGGGAAAGTGCAGGAGCGCCCGCTCGACGAGTATACGATTCAAGGTGTAATAAGTCACAACTTTAGAAGGAAAACAATGAAACTACTCACTCATATTCTCAAGATCTGGTTCGTACTCAGGTGGACTGTCCTCCATCTCCATCTTCTTTTTTTTGGACCATGACCATGGTCATGGTCCCGGAGTGACCCAGCATCATGAACCCGTCATGGTCCAAAATGAAGATTAAAAGTCATGATGGAGGAACTTGATCGCCAATGTAGAACACGGTTCTCCAGTAGTACATAGTATCACTTGAAACCGAAATTTGATAATCGCACACCGATTTATGCTGCTTTTTCTTCAAAAAAGTAAATTCACGATTCCACGTCGGACAAAAAACGGTATCTCGTGGTAGTGTGTGCTACTGGCGAACCGTGCTCTACATTGGCGCATAGTACATCAAGTTCCTCCATCATGACTGTTCATCTTCATTTTGGACCATTCATGGTGATGACCCGCTCTGGGACCATGAACCCCGGGTCATGGTCCGAAAAGTGATGGAGAGGGAATCGACTCCCATGGTGGTAAAACTTCTCTATTACGAAAATACAAACATTTTTATACACGTTTTTGAAAATCGACTTTCCGGCTTTATTACTTTTCATTTGCCTCGACCTCTGATGGCAATCCATCCTCTCTCAATACTTCCATCTTCATGCAATCCAATCTTGACAGTCTAGCGAATGAATCCAATGCCACCACTACTACTGACGTCCTCTCCTCTCTAACCCCTATTGTTCAATCGAAAGCAACTGCAAGCGCAGCGGGCAAGCCAAACGGTGCGGGAAGAAAGGCCTAGGACGGGAGCAGCAGTGAGGTATTTGTTCCTATCCCACCTCTTCTGTCTGTCTCTCCTGTTTCCTCTTATCCTACTTCTCCGTCTCTTCCTCTCTCCCTCTCTGTATCTAAAACTATCGAGCTTTTTTATGCAAATTCACGTTCCATTAGACGAAAATCCCACCTTCTCTCTTTTGTTAAATCCTTGGGGTATCACCTGATTCTGCTGAGTGAGACCTGGCTTACGAGCGATGATAGCGATGCGTATTTAATGGGCTCTCACGGAGACTACGTTGCGTTTAGAAGGGATCGTAATGCCAACTCCGCGAGTTCTCGAGGCGGCGGTGTTGCAATCCTTTGCTCCCCTCTCCTTAATCCTATCCACGTCAGCTCTTTCACTACCGATGGTATCGAATGCCTAGTAATCGATATCCATGTGTCCTCACACAGTAATCTCTCCTCCATTCGAATTTGTCTCATTTACCGCACTCCTTCCTGCTCTTGCTCCTCCCTTGCTTCTCTCCTCTCTTTCATTGCACCTCTAATTACTGATTCCCCCTTCATCATCTGTGGTGACCTTAACTTCCCGTGCATAGACTGGCCCAATCTCTCCTCTCCTTCAAACAACGACTTTCTTTCGTTTGTGTGTGACTACCGTATGACTCAATTCGTGAATTTTAAAACCCGCGGGGACAACATTCTCGATCTAGTTCTGTGCAATAGGAACATTGTGAGAGACATCAAACCCTCCCTCCCATTTGCTGATCACACTAGTATCACTTTCTCTCTTGGTGCATCCTCACCTCCCTCAAATGAATTTATTCCCTCCAGAATCTATCACCGAGCTGACTGGGAGTCAATTAATAGCCTTCTCTCCTCTCATGATTGGACACTCGCCCTATCTTGTCTTGATGCGGAAAACTCCTTCAGCTATTTTTCTAACTTCTGTAACTCTCTTCTGGAAGCGTTTGCTCCTAAATCAACCCCCTCCCCCTTTTCGCGCTATCCTAAACACTTACGTATTCTACATGGGAAATCTCAAACAGCAGCCTCTCTTGCCCCTAACAGTGTCCGTGCAATTTCTTTAGCTAAACGATTTGAGAGAGCTCTGAGAGTGCACTCTGTGACAGTTGAATCCCGTGTTATCGACTCTAAAAATCCCAGAGCCTTCTACAGTCTATGCAAAACTCGACTCAACTCTTGTAAATCTGCCCCTCCTGGTATAATTGATCTTGATGGAACTCCTCTCTTATCCAACACTGATAAAGCTTCTGCTTTCTCTAAGTACTTCGCCTCCGTTTCTACCCTTCCTTTACACGCCCCCCTTTGCTCTCCCTCATCTACTCCCCAAACTCCACTTTTTGACTTGCCCTCCATTAACACTGCGCAGATCCTCGTTGCTATCAGCTCTCTTGCTCCAAAATGCAACTTCTCTCCTGACGGTTTACCTAACATTTTCTATTCTAAATGCAAATTATCTCTTGTCTCTCCTTTGCTGATTATTTTCAACAAAACCCTGCACTCTAAATCTATTCCTGCTATTTGGAAACAAGCTATTGTGAAACCTATCCCCAAAACCTCTTCCAATACTATCAGTACTTTTAGACCCATTAGTCTCACTTGTTCTGTAACTAAACTTTTTGAGAAAATTCTAATCTCGGAAATCACCGCTTACCTTGACAGTCATAATTTGTTTGACTTCCATCAGGCTGGCTTTCGCGTAAATCGTTCTACCTGCACCCAGCTTGTTCAAACACATTCCGACTACCTCCTCTTTAAGAGACTGTCTCGGGAAAAATTCAGCATCCCGCGGACATCTCCTTAGCACAAAGATCCAGTCCTCCCCACTACCATGGCATGAGAGGGTATGGGCACCTGATTGATGAAGTGGTGGTTTTGGGATTCGTCGTCGCGTGCGTGGTGCGCCATGTGCGCGGGAAGTTCAAAAAATCGATTTTCATATCTTCCCAG
>LS495352.1:7015-21738 GCA_900490845.1 Pristionchus japonicus
TCATTCCACTTTTTACTATACCCCATTCCACTGCCTCTAACTGCGCCCTCTTCCTCCCACCAATCAAACGGACCGGAACGCACGGTCTTATCATCGGGTTGATCTATCGCTTCTTTCCCTCATTTCTACTTCTTTTACTAGGTAATGATCACCGTCTCTCGGTTCTGCATGCTCTCTAGGCAGCCAGACAAAGCAAGAGACTAGGGAGAACCGCACTCCTTTTTGCCTCTACCTTACACTAGTGCAGCCAGCAGCTCTTTGTCTCGATTTCGAAACACTGACTCTCCTCCTCATTCCTCTCCACCCCTCCCTCCTCTCTTTCCTCTAAGCTCTTCTCCTTCCTTCATTCCATTGCAAGAAGCTCGACTTACCTGCGAAGAAGAGTGATAGGATTGAGGGAGTGGAGAGGAGGAGGGAAAGAGGGAGAGGAGGGAGGGGGCTCTCGCATTTCCATTCTCTCGAGATAGTGAAGTGAAGGCAGGGAGTACAGCTGTTTCCATTGGCGAGTAGAAGAGAGGAATGATGTGGCCGAGAGTTACACTGTGCATTTGGGATTCGGAGGTGATATGTTGGGAGCTGGATGGGATGAGAGTTTGATTGCGCTGGCGTAGTGAAGAATAAAACAACAATAGTCCTGGGAATGTAGCAGTGGTGATCAAACAAAGTAAAAGTCATTTTTTGTTTTGATTTTTTAAACGCTGATCATATCCGTAATGGGTTTATGCTTCCGCTCCTCTTTTAGATGACAATGATGTGAGTTTAATGGCGTTGGCAATTCAAACAAGAAATAGTCCCTAGTGTTTTCCTCCCTTCTCCTCTTGAATCAAACTGCCCTTAGTCTACTGTTTTTCACGTGAACAATCCTCACTCAATTCCCTCCCTCTCTCTCTCCCTCTTTATTCCTACCTGTGTTTACCTCCTCTTGCCGGCCTGCCCGATTCTCGCTTCACTGAGCTCAGCCTCTCAACCATTCCCCCCTCCCCTTCTCTTCTCCACTCCTCGCAAGCGCCTTTTCTAGAATTGAATGGCAGCGATTCTTTCATCCTTTGTTCCGCTCTGTCTACCTGCTGCTGTAGGGGAAGAGAGAGAGCTGAACTTGAGAGAAGAGAGAAAGAGGGAGATTTTGAGAGGAGATAGTGTTGGGAGTGTTGTACTTCTGTTCGACCGGAATGTTCTGTAATTCGTTGATAGTTATTTTTCTCTCGTCGATTTTGCGACTGTATTGAAAATGGATGTTCATCAGATCCTTGAGGCATGCGTGAAACACATATTACTTCTTCACCGTTATTGAAATGGTCTTTTCCAAATCGTGATAGTACTCTGTTTCATTCCTTCTAGAAATTCGGGGTAATCGACCTTTGACGTCTCTATTTTCTTCCTCCTCCACCCCCTCCTCCCTCTCCTCTCTCTCCACACTCGTCGTCATTTTATTCGTTGGCCCCTCTCTGACACTCGGGCGATTGCATCGAAATGATCGGGGTTTTCCTTCATTTCTTACCCTTTTCCGACGACATTCGTTTCTGAATTTTAGTTTTGTAGGAGTATCTAAAAAATTTTCTTCTCCACATGTATCGATCGCCAAGATTGAAAACGGATGTACATCCGCGCTTTGAATCAAGTGCGAAACTTGAATTTTCCATCCTGCAAACCCTAAACTAGAATCGGTTTGATTGGTCTGTGGTCCATCGGATGTCGTCTCGTGTGAGGGGATGGTGGATCGAATTCGTTTTTATTGTCGAACTGACTCTCTCAATCTCGCATGATCTCTCGCGTGTCAGACAGAGCGAAAGAACATGGAGAAGTGAGAGAGACAGTCGAATGGTCTGTTCTCGCACTGCGAATCTCGGCTATTGTGACACTCTCTTTGCGAACGCGATCCCCTCTTTTCTTCCCCTTCTCGGCTTCTCTGCGTCTCTTCACACCCCTCTTGTCTCTCCCTTCAACTCGGCCTACAAAAGTGTGAGAGTGAATCCTCATCCTTCTTCTCTCCCATCTGTTTACCAGTGCGCTCCATTTCCATAGTCCATCGAGACTCGAGAGAGGAGTGTTCCCCCACTGCCTTCATTTCTTCCCTAGACACTACGTAGGTGGAGAGGAAGTTGTGATTGAAGCGATTGTGATGATCTACTGTTTTGCATTTTCTATAAGCGATTTGAACGCAGTGTGAAGCCTAGAGTTGGCACAACGTGGAATTATTTGGAACCTGTAATTAGCAACTTGCAGAAGCAGCTCAGTTCCACTGATCCTACGTGCATCTCTGATCCCCTCTTCCCTTTCCTTCTTTCCTCTCCCTCCCGTCTTCCAATCTATCAATCAATCACTTCGACGGCTCGAGACGCCTATTCATTAGCCGATGACTTTTGACCAGAGAGCGAAGAGAAAGCGAAGAAAATTTATTGCCGATCGATCTAGGTTTGAACTTGGTTCTCCCTCTCTCCCTTTCCCTTCCTCCTATCAGTGACTATACGTCGAATGTTGCAAGCTAGCAGGCGCTTTGTTCCCTTCCTTCGTCATTCCCTTCGTTATCTGTCTTATTTTCTCCTCGAATCCGCTGATTACGACGACAGTCTGGATAAGCAATCCGTCTCTTATCTTTACCCGCTATCTCTCGATCCAGAGACACGAGAGAGAAAGCGAAAGGAATAGACGAGTTCTCTATTCTGACGGGACTACTGTCGTCGATGGCTTGCTTATCGTTCAAAATCGCCGGTCTAATCTCTTTCTTACGTCTTTCCCCGTTGTTCGTTCACGCTCCGTTTCACAATAGTCAGCATGTTTGAGAGTTCTAGGGAAGGGTTTGAGAAGGTTGCGTCATCTATTGGTATTGATTGTTTGCTAATTAACTTAATTATTTATGCAAATTAATGCAGATCTCACGAGCAAATCGAGGACGATGCGCTCTTCTCGAAGGTGTTCATCGCCCATAAACTGGACCACGTCCTCCACTTCGAGAGAGACGCAGAGGCGATTCAAGAGGGAAGAGAGACTAATAACCCGTTCGAAACCATGATGAGCAAGGTGAGGAAAGGGAGATGTCAATGTACAAGGAATCTTCAGGATATTGGTGATACTGAAGCAGGTGGAGGGATATAGGAACAGTGAAACGGGAATAATACTGGAACTATTTGAATACCTCTATCCGTCAGGTGGAAGTGGTCAAGGGCGACGAGGCATTCGAGGAGCTAAAGAAGGAGAAGAAGGAGAAGGAGAGGGCGGAGGAGAGTGAGGGTGAGTGAAGTTGTATTGAAGATCGATCAATTGTTATTTTGTGGTCTTGATAACGGCCATCGCCGAGGAATTAGTAGGATGTACATTTAGGGTATTCATGAAGTGGTTGAAACCTGCCATTGTTAGGAGTACCTATCGTTTTGGAGGATCATTGTAGAATCCGTAAAATCTCTTAGCTGTCAAGGGCCACGTTGTCGTTTTATTTCTAGTATTATTAAATTGTGAAAAGTCGCACAGGAAAATTGCTTGCTTGGGATAGTTCTGCACTCGTAGACTGATTAAAACCCATCTCTTGCAGGCGACACGGAGACTTCTGACGAGGATGATGATGGATCCTCATCTGGTTCGGAGAGTGGAGATGAGAAGGAAGAGGAGGAGATGGACCCTAAGTTGGCCATGTATAAGAGGAAGAAGAATGAAACTGCCGATGAGAGGAAGGTGAGGATGGGAAGGATTGACGAGGGGTACGAATGAGCGTGGTCATCGAGAGCTCGATTTTGAATCCAGGTAGTTTCAAAACAGAAATCTTCTGAATTTGAGAACGGTGTTTCTGTTTCATGAGCGATACGAATGGGTGTTGACTTTGGTGACTTTGGTGACTTTGGTGACTTTGATTTTCCTTTTGCCGATCATGGAATCAAAATAATGATTAATCAATAAATTGGCAGGAGCGTAAGAAGGCAGTGAAGGATGAGCAGCGAGAGGGACGACAGAATAAGATTCCCAAGCACGTCAAGAAGAGAAAGGCCAAGATGAACAAGAAGTAGATTAAGAGATCGGATTATCGATTGATTTCCTTCGTTTCCCCGTTCATATTCGTGCCCTTCCTCCCCCTATCCTTACCCGGGTCTCGTCAATCTGTTATCAGCTATCCCCCATCTCTCTCTCTCTCATCCGTCCCCCTTTGTGAGTCACACCAGAGTTTATCAGAGGATCTAGAAGGAGGAGGTGGTTTCTGGCCCCTCTTCCGGCATAAGAATGTTACTCACTCCCGCCAGTACCGCTTTTTTGTCGTTGTCTGAGCTGTACTGTCCCGGATTCTCACTACTTTTCTTCCCTATGGGAGTACTGGCCTATCCTCATTCTGCGTGAGCCTTGTCGGTGAGAGAGTATGCGAAAGTGAGAGAGCACAGCCGCACCCCTTTGGCATCTTTACTCGCAATCATTCAATCAAGGTCGCGAGAGAGGGAAAGAGGGACCAACCCCGATGTTTTTGTTGCCTTGATAGTAACTCCCCTACACTGTTTACCGTTGTTTTACCCGTTTTTTCCTCGTCAGAGGTCGTTTGTTACGTTTGTTGATTCGTTTCCGTTTTTGTTCGGTATAAAAAGTTAGAAATATTTTTCTGTTGGATATTCGATTCTGAGAGGTTCCTGGCCTCGTGAAGTATCTGATTACTGTAGCCCGTGTTGACTACGGTATCTCCCAATCCTCGATTGCAGAGATTTGCGTAGATCGATCGATTGAGTGAATGGGAGCAGAATGAGCTCGATTGCGACGACAACGGGTACTACGAGAGGCGAGCATGCCTCGCCCAAGCCGAGCACCACTCAGCAGAGGGTCGAAGAGGTACGGTAGGGGACAGTAGAGGGCGATCGAGGACTGGCTTGATACGGTAGCGTATGGGGTAGATCGATAACTGAGGGTTACGGTATCGATCTCAGGTGCTGCGACGCAAGGCGGAGGCGGAGAAGCGAGTGGCCGAAAGGAGAGAGGCACTCAAGCAGGAGCAGATGCACAAGTTGGAGAAGGTGAGGGGGAAGTAGAAGAAGATCGTCGTGGAGGAGATGGAGTGGATATGAAAGAGCGATGGAATGGGAGCATTTGGGAAGATTGGTTTTTTTTGTTTGGTAAATAATAGAACATGCCTAGTCTTGAGGGAGAAATGATAAGGAAAACGAGCGGGTGGATTCATAGAAGGTTAGGAGTCATTATTTCATTCTTTTCGAGAGTAGGGAAGGAGTGATTGTAATTGAGTAGTGGTTTCCTACTTGTGAGATCATTGAGACGGGAATCGTATCGATTTCTCCTTGACGGACTCTTTCCAATTGCAGATCAACGCGTTCCGTGAGCAGGAGCGACGGGAGCGAATGAGGAAGAATGCAGAGAAGGAGTTGATTAGACAGAAGGAGGCTTTGGATAGGAGACAGGCACAGTTGGAGGAGAACCAGAAGAAGAAGGAGGTGAGGGGAGTTGATACTAGGAGGATTGGAAATGCTATCGTTGTCAGCAACTGAATTGTGTAAAGAAAGATGCGTGAAACTTCCAATGAGCTGAATGTTTCGAACATTTGAATCTTCTTTGATAGCGGAAATCCTCGCATCCACGTAGATAATTATTTGAGTGGATAAAGAAGAGCTGAAACATAGAATAATATGTGCGATCTGCAGGCGATTCTGGCGAAGGCGCACGCTGCCACGTCGAGAACGGCGAACAAGGAGAACAATCGGGTGAGTGGTTTTGTGAACTTGTCGTGTGAACTTGATCTGTTTCTCTTTTGATCGTCCGCTAGTTTTTCTTGCTCATGGTGGATAATCGTATTGCTCAAGAAACCAGGTGAAACTGTGGCCCGCAAGATCTTGTTATTCTTTGGAGTTTTATAAATTGCAGTTATGTGCATTGTCTTCGTCTTTATAAAATTGTCATCTCTCCTCTCTTGCAGAAATCGTTCGCCTTCGGTAGTTCGACTCCGCGCGAGCTAGCCTATCTGCAGACACTGAGCAAGGAGGCCAAGGTGTACGATAAGAAGCTGCGACCGGAACCGGTGAGTGGAAGGGGATACGGTAGTATGGCAGTACGGTAGGAATGCGGCATTCACGGCTCTATTGCATGATTACTATCAACAGCGGACAACCTGTAGGAAACTAGAGTTTGGAATCTGTGGCTGTGAGCGACGCGTTTCAGAGGAGGGATATGATGAGTTGAAGCGCTCCCATACCAGTAAAAGGCTCTTTTGGTTTTCGAAAATAGTAATTTTATTTTTGGTATAACATTCATATTTTGTGCATAAGAATAGAAATAACATTATCATAGAAGTTTAAAAGTTTGTCATACACCACGAAATATAACGTTCCGTACGCGACTACGGAGGTTTCTGAAATGGCAGAACACGAACTACACCACCGCCGTTTTCACACGTTATTTTATGCTTTTCTAACTTATAATGTGCTCACATACGATAGAAGCACTAGCGGAGACGAAGTAAACATAGAGTTAAACTAAATTCGCATTTTTAAACGCTGCCGCACACTTTCTCAAAGTGAAGCCACGCCCCCTACATGAGCCGCACATATTTCAGCGTACACAGTCGTGTGTCCGGAACGTTTTATTTCTATAATAGTCGTTTCTTCCTCTGTGCCCACATCCTTGTTCTCCGGTTCTATTCTTTCGTTTTCTCCGTGTAGTACCGGATGCATGGAACGGAATAATAACAAGAATAAGTAGATGCTAAACGAGAAAATAGAGAGAATTTCTGTCTTTTCTCACCTTCTTCGCCCATGTTTCTTTCCCATTCTCACTAGTCGAATGTCTGTCTGTAAAAAGTGACTGTTGTTTTCACATTGAGCCTTGTAACTTATCGTATTGTGGGGATAGTGACGGGCTTGCATGCCAGAAAGCTTCCAAAACGACTCGAGAAAGGAGCTAATTGCCCTCGAGTTGTCTATTCTTTCGAGGGGTTTCTCTGGTTTCCTCCCGTCTTCTCCCTCTGTCTCTCTGCCCTTCTCCAGTCTCTCCTCTAGCAACTATCCCACGGTTGCAACCACTTTAGTCAGAAGGAGAATAGCTTACTTTTCTCTTTTTTTTTGCAATCCTGGGTCTTGAGCGGGCTGATTGTGCACCTCCATCATGTGCATTCTGCTTCATTGTCTCAATCCCGGTCCTTGCAGCTCTCTCCGTCTCGTCTGCGACCGTCTGCAGCAGCTGCAGCAGTAGGGGCGGGAAGTGCAGCCGCGACCCCCAACGCAATGACCTCCTCCGTCTACGTGTACTCACCGCCCAGAGAGGTGAGTAAATATTCTTTACATTAATTATTTTAATAGATAAAGTGAGAAATATTAGTGAATGTCTTTTCATTCATCTTTTGGCAGAGTTGTGAAGCACAGACTATCACTGTTCGTAAAATGTTCAAATGTTCGATGGGGCACTGTCAGTGGATTGGCGTTGCACAGTGGGATGATAAGCAATAGAGATTAGTGAAGATTGATGGGTTCTATTTCTGCATTTTCAACACTTCTTCCCTTCTGACCGACGAGAGAGTGTGTGAAATGGAGAGACGCTCCGTTTAGGTTCGTCCGTCTCCTCGGGTCGTCTCTCGCATCCGCTCGACGCTGACGTCGTCCGCGCCCACGAACCATCTGGCAGGAGGAATGACGCAGGTGAGGACGGTGTCGTGAGGAGTCGGTAGTAGTGAGATCAGTTGCATGGCGGGAAATGTCGTAGAGATGTATGTGGTTGAGAGAGAGAGGTCATAGTTTGTTCGTGTTGCACCTGTAGGGTTTAGATGGAGCGGATATGATGCTTCGATGGATTGTAGCTTCCCAAGATATATAAAATAATAATTACTTTGAACCCAAAAAAATCGCAATGTCCTGATGATTATCTGTTACTTGAGTTGATGTAGTTGCTTGGCGTAAGTGGCTTTCAATCATGAAGATCTGCCTCTTCAACCAATAATAATAATAATAATAATAATAATAAATTCTTGCAGTCGATGCACGTCTCGTCCACCTCCTCTTCCTCTGCCTTCCCTCACTCGCAGCCTCGTCCTCCGACCCTTCCGACCCGTGCAGCCCGCCCGCCCACCGGACCCACCCCCACAAGGGCACCGAGGGCCGCAGCTGCCACCACAGAGAAGAAGAGGTGAGAGAGGGATTTGTATTAAGAATATGAACGAATTCAATCAGTCGTTGCGGTGTTCGAGAAACTTGACAGAGCGATGAAGCACCGAGTAACATTGTGCAGGCAATGTGGTTATGGGAGAAATGGAGAGTACGGTAGAATCAATAATCGATTGCAGGGAGCCGCGTCGCGCGGCAGCAGCCGCCTCGTCTCCCTCTCACTCTCCAGCCGGCAGGACACTGCGAGGAGCGAGAGGAGGAGTGGCGAGCACTGCGCCCGTCGCGCCCTCGCCGCTGACGGTGGCCACGAATCAGGTATTCATTTTTTTGATAGGTGGATGACGACTTGTTACTGGATGAGAGGTTTGAGAAGGGAGTTGTAGTGGAGGTGAAACAGGTATATTCCCAGCTGATTAGGTTGTTCATGCCATATTTCGTTCACATATTATCAGAAGCAGTTTGGAAATGGGGAAGTAACGAAGGTAATACCAATATGCTCCTGGTGGACATTCGCGGGTCTCCAAATCAATCAACCAAAGGACTGATTCTCAATTGCAGGAAGTACACTCGTCAGCCTCGTCTCTCCCAGTGGAGAACACGCCGCCCGCGCCCCCGAGTGAGGACTCCGATGCTGGATTCAGTGAGGTGAGAGGATAGATGATGGATATAGGAGTAGGGCAGACTGCATCTTGGTGCTTCAGATAGGTTAGGTATGTGTTGCGATTGTGTGAAGAATGCTAGGTGGGACGGTCGTAAACTAAATGATATTAACGCGTATTGTTGGCAGAAATACCTGGCATGTGGAAGCTGCAGATGTGTTAGTTATCTTCGTCTGCTACAGAGGCTATATTAGTGTTGTATCGGTTATTTGTATAATACAAGTAGCTGAAACTCCTTCCTTGCAGGGTTCATACGAGCGTGCGGGCAGCGAGAAGAGCACGCCCGTCCACGGAGTGGAGCAGACCATCGAGGAGGAACTGACCCCGAGGTGAGGGGGTACGGTAGGGATACGGTAGCCAAGAAAGGAGATAAATAGTATGTGGGGAGGGAAGGGTTCGATACTTTTTTTGTCGTTTATTGGTTGATTTGTAAGTGATGTAGTGAAATGTCTCACGGCATGGCATTGTTACGAGCTGTTTGGCAAGGAACATGAACTGATGGTGAAGCATAAGTGTGCCAATTGCAGAGAGGAGCAACCGGCTGAGGCCATCGCTGAGGAGGAAGTTGCTGCACCTGCTGCAGCAACTGAGGAGAAGGAGGATGAGGCTGCAGCCCCTCCTGCAGCACTCGCAGCTGTCGATGCTGCCCCGCTGGTCGAGCCCCCGACCGCCCTCCCGACTGCAGCAGCAGCAGAAGTGGTCGAGCTGGACTACTCAGCCCCACTCATCGACGCAGCTCAGACTCCCGTCGTCGAAGCTCAGCTTGTGGAGGAGAAGAAGGAGGAGCAGAGTGAACTACCAGAGGAGATCAAGCAGGATACGGTAGAGCAGACTACCGTACTCGAGGTGAAGGAGGAGGCTGAGGCACCTACCATACCCAAGGAGGAGCCCATCGTGGAGCAGGCTGCAGTACCGCAGGAGGCCCAGGAGCCGATTGCGACTGAGGAGACTACGGTAGCCCCTGAGGCTACGGTAGTCGAGGAGGTTACGGTATCGCAGCCAGAGGAGAGGAACCTCCTCGTGGACTTCTCGCAGCCGACGGTGCAGGAAGAGAAGAGGGAGGAGGTGAGGGATTTAGATTTTTCAGAACGGATCAGACGACAAGCATTGGGAAGCAAACCGAGTTGCCTAAATCTCATTCATGAATCCTAGGTGTTGGGTGAAGCATTTGCTGTTTTGTTATTTGGTTTGTCATCCGTTTCGTACTGAAATCGTTCTAGGATAAATCAAGTTGGTTAAACCCTATCCATGAAACACGAATAATTCAGGAAGAAGAGCAGACTCCTCTCGTGGAAGAAGTGACTCCCATTGGAGAGCAGAGAGGAATGAGTCTGGCGGAGGAATTGGGAGGGCTGTTTGGAGGGGAGATGAAGGAGGAGGAGAAGAAGGAAGAGAAGAAGAAGGAGGAAGAGAGCCTCATCCAGATTGACCAGGTGGGTGGAGGTGACGGGGAGGAGGGATAAGGGAGGGGAGAGTGGAGAAATTGATCGGAGAAGTGGGCGTCTTGTAAAATGATTCCGGTTGTTCGTGATAAAGAGGTGTAGCAAATCCTAAATTGCTAAGTTGAGAGACGTAGAGGTCGGTGAGGGTTACAGGCATAAGATAAATGAGAAACATATGTTCGTAATGGTAACTTTTGCATGAAAAAGTAAATCAAAGTTAGAGTGTCATCCAGATTGGCCAGGTGGATGGAGGCAGCGATGGCGGGACATAGTATACTAGATAATGGAGAATTCGATGCTTTCTTCTGACGTTTTTCAAATATCAAATTATTGTCAGGTCGTCTCCACTCCCGCTCCTCTCCTTGCTCACGTCGAGGATACGGTAGTCAACTCACTGGCCGATGAACTGCAACAGGCACTCGGAGTAGTGGAGAAGAAGGAAGAAGAGCAGAAGAGAGAGGTACGGTAGGAGTACGGTAGCTTCTCCCCACGCATCTTTCCAGCAGCAGATTCCTCACCAGATACCCCTTGGTTGATCTTTGAACTCTATCTCCACTTCACACCTCACCATACTGAGTTCATTGCAGCCGTCTCCCCCTCCTCCATCGGCTCCCTCTCCCATTCCATCGAATCACGAGGAGGCAGGAACTCTCTCTGCCCATCCCTCCACCTCCTCCCTCCCTTCCGGATCTTCATCTGGCACTGAGGTAGGCTCATCCAATCCGCTCGCACCACCCACCATCAATCGATTACCCGCTCCACCTCATCCTACCGTATCTTCCTCTTCCTACCCTCGCTTCCCTACCGTATCGCAATCGATCGATTCGATGACCGCCTCAGCCTCCTCATCGCTGCTTTTCCTCGTAAGACCACACCGATAGTCTCGTGCCCGTGACGTCGTTAGACTGTAGTCGAGTCGGTGTGATCGATTACGATCTCTGTAGTACTGTAACTACAGCGTAGTCTGTAGTCAGATCAATGATCTTTCGCTTCTCCCCTCCCACTTTCTCTTCTTTTCGCTTGCCTCTACAATTTTAAGCGTGTCATACGGTAGATCCTCTCCTGTCGCTCATGCATGTTCATGTGTAGCTGCATCGATTACTTGGCTTACTGTAGTTGATTTATCGATTTATTACTGTACTAATCGATAATTTTCAGTCGGGCGAGAGCTCTCCGAACACGAGGAGGAGGAGAACGGAAGAGAAGAAGGCGGAGATGATGAAACAGTCGACCATCCTTGCGATGGCAGATAGCGCGGCCAAGGAGAGAGACGAGAGAAAGGTGAGGGGTGATTACGGGGAAGATCATAGGGGACATGTGTGACTATAGATAAAGGACCAGACTAATTGGCTCTGTCATAATTGTTTTCCTTTTGATCGCGAGTTAGGACATGTAGTCACCGGGCTCGTCCAGTTGAAAACAACTGTAGGAATTCGCTGATTTTTTTGAGATTTGTTTTCATCAAAAGCGGAAGAATGGCACTCACTAGCATCTTGACATGTCTCTGTAACTTGAACTTATCGGGTCAAGTCTCTTGCGAAACAAGAATGCAGTTCAACTTCCTTTCGCAAAAATAGAGGGGAAGGGAACGATAGGACTCCAGTAACCTCTTATTTCCTGCAGGCGCGTCTAGCGGCGATCATGAACCGGACGCGCGCGGGCGGCGCCGCGACGCCTTCGTCCTCGTCGATGACGACGTCGATGAGTGCGTCGACGCTGTCTGGAGGATCGAGTGATCAGCCGTCATCGGCGTCGTCAGTTCTGGCCAAGATCGCCCATATCACGAGCAACCCCAGGATCATGCAGGTAAGGAAAGAGTGGGCGTACGATGGAAGTGATATTGATGTGATCACTACTTCGATGTTATGAGGGAACTGTGAACCTGGAAGAAAATGGGTTTTTTAAATGGGGAGATGGCGAAATCAAATTGCTAGGGGCATACAACGTGGGCGTAAAATGAGAGCGTTGATACGGAAATGAACCACGTACTCTGGGCGTGCCATCGAAACAAATGAATAATTAGAAAAATTCTCAGGTAGCAGAGAAGACGGGTTCATCGTCCGATCTCCGAATGGGAGAATTGCCTGGTGCAGTGCCCCAGTATTAGTCGACTACCGTACCCCTTCCCTCACGGTACACCAATTACCTACCGTATCCTATGGATATCATTGATCATCTACGCTAGGCTTCCAAATTGTATCACTATTCTGCTCACATCTATTATTGTACTATCCTCTGAATTATTCTCTGATCTACTCTCAACAGTCGACGCATTATTATCGATTGACGCATTGCTTACTTACAGTATGTATACCGTATCCTCGAATTGTCCACGGTTCTCAGCTAATCCATATTGATCAATTCTAGCCTCTCGGAGCGATCAATACCGTAGTCCATTCATCCTATCGCTCAACCAACCCTTTCTTGTGTATTACTCGAGTGACAATGCTAATGTAGAGAATTCAATTGCTAATCAGAGAGACTATTTTGATTGATTATTACTTCTTGTAAATTCTTTCTAATCCGACACTCAGCGGGCAAGAGATATCGCAATTATTACCATTTGCTCATCCCATTTTCCCTGTTCGATTGTCTACTTTACCTTACACTTGTATGTTCACGCGCCCATCCCATTGCCTGCTTTTGCACCCAAATTCAGCTTATGATTCAGTACACCCTCGCTCCCAAATCTATTTACTAATGCTTTATCACTTTCGTGTCCATGATGTCTGGTAAATATATTACTTACTATGTCTTGTTTGGACAATACAAATGATGAGAAGTGAGAAAGTTCAAAAGAAACAAGCAAACGAGATTAAAAAATAATAGTCAATGAACTGGCTTTACGGTAGTGTCGTTGCAAGACAATGGTTGATACTGTATCTTGCTGATATCGACTTCACTTGACTGCAATTTATTTGCCTTTTCTTCTAACACTATTGTTGTTATTGTTGTTTGCTTCCTTGTTTTCTGTATCTAATAATAGTATGCAATAGGAATGGACGATCTCTCGCTTCCTCCCGTCATCGACTTTGGCTCTTTCCCCGAGGAGAAACACCAGGCGATCAGACTCGAATTCGTCCCCAAAGACGAGACGTCGATGACGATTGTGAACGTCGTCTGCAAGACGAAGAAGAAGGACGGCAATGGTAAGGAATAATTGACTTGCTAAAAAAAGCAAAATGGATTCGCAAAATGGAGCTAATCATAAATCGAGAACAGCCGATTGTCAAAAGTTAGGCGTTGATTTTTGTTATTCAAAGGTTTCTATAATTTTAAATTCACTTTTTATTGATTTTTAATTTCAGGTAATACTCAAATCGATGAGTCACGCAGCTCGGTGGCACTCGATCGTCTTGTATCGCACGTTAACTCGCTCGGTCCGAAGAAAACGGGGAAGTTGAGTATTGTCGTGATGGAGACGAGGGAGGAGTGGAAACAGAAGATTGTGGTGAGGAGAATACTTCACTTATTCTGAACTAGCATGCCTATGTCCATCGTAGAACTGGGCAAGTGTATCGTAGGAGTAACGTCTAGTTGCATAGATTTCACATGCTCGTTTCTATTTACTCAGTATGTTGATTTCGATGACGTTGTTTCTGTTAGAAATTAAATTATAATTTTAGTTCGCTCTCAAGAAGCTCTTCTTTCTCCTCTCCGATCTGCCCATCGTACACCTAGAGGTAACTTACTGCTTTTCCAAATAATTAAGATAAGATCAAGCATTTAGTGCTTGTTGCGTTTTGATAGTTTTTCAGTGCAGGTGGGTGCGATTCACTGGTCTATCTACTCGGATCTCCGAATGGATTTCTACTCGACGTTCAAGAATATCCACGAACTTGTCTTCCTCCCTGATCAAATACCCGAAGTGGGAGATCATAATGTAAGTTTGGTCTCTTTCTTTTTTTGCTACATTAGTTTTTGTAGTGATGCTCGCTTTCATTTACAAATTAAAAAGTCCGATGGAAAGCTGTATTAAAGCCATGTTGAAACATACATCTAGGTGGTAAATGTGGCAAATTCTGGACTTTCGGAGTTTGATTAGTGTCCTTGAATATATGAACGACGTTATCTCATTCATCAATTGCCGTTCCAGTTGGAGCAAGTGGAGTACCACCGTACTCTCCTCATCGAATGGCTACCGAGAATCAAGACAAGTCTGCGCTGTCTGCGAGTATTCACGTGAGGCGTTGATCTATTTTTGAAGCCTAGTTTTCCCCTGTGAATTCATTTGTCATTGTTATGAGTGAAGTTGAACTTACAGTTTACGGTGTTCTCAAATACCCAATCTATTTGTGATAATATCACTCAAAAAATGTCATATGAGTACATGAGATTAATAAAAACGAACAAAAACGTTAGATTATCATGAAAAGTGACTAATCTGAACCGGAAAAAAGAAGATATCTTCAGTTTCTTCCAGATTCCTCAGAGTGGACAGTGAATTAGAGGGAGTTCTGAACAAGTGCACGAGACTGAGGACAATCACCATTGGAAAGGTGAGAGAGTCCCTATTCTAACCATTCTGGCCAGAACTACTCATTGAACCTACAAAA
>LS495380.1:33929-48163 GCA_900490845.1 Pristionchus japonicus
CTCGCCTATTGATGCTCTTTCGACTTGAATCTACTCGCCTATTGATGCTCTTTCGACTTGAATCTACTCGCCTATTGATGCTCTTTCGACTTGAATCTACTCGCCTATTGATGCTCTTTCGAATGGTAGGGTTGGGTAAATCGGGTAGCGCCAGTCGGAATTCCGACATCGAGGATCGACTCGGTAATAAATAGCCGATTCTCCCGAAATGGAGGAGAATCGACTTAGCGGCTTGCTTTGGAGACTCAACGGTCGGAACGAGTCGATTCCGATAGCGGATCGAGGAATCGACTTGTTCCGACGGAATCAATTGTTCCGACTCTTCCGTCTCGAGCAGGGAAGAGGGTGTATCGATTAGCATAGAGGGAGGATACAACGAGAGAGACGAGGCCATTTGCATGATCTACCCTCTTCCCTGCTCGAGACGGAAGAGTCGGAACAATTCGATTCCGTCGGAACGAGTCGCCACGGAACGGAACGCCTCGATCCGCTATCGGAATCGACTCGTTCCGACCGTTGAGTCTACAAAGCAAGCCGCTAAGTCGATTATCGATTCCGACATAGCCAAATAGGAGGGTGATTTGTCGGAATTCCGAAAGTCAATTTGGCTTGCTTTTACCAACCCTAGTATATACCGCAAAGCCCAATTTAGTCATAAGGGTAGACCATTCGAGAAAGTCGCATTCGAGAGTTAACTAGAGAGTCGCGGCGAGTCACCCCGAGCCACCCCACTTTGAAGAGGCCGTTACCTCCTTCAAAGTCTGTATTTTTTTGGCAATGACTTAATCTGGCCATGCTCTATCGACTGGTGTAATCAGAACTTTGAATATCCTGTTTGGTCTTTGATCTTTGAACGCGCACGCCATTCTCCCCTACTCATTTCCATAATCCCTTGGTTTCCCTTCCGTCTAGTGATACAAAGAAGCATCTCTCCTTGGTTTGCCCTCCGTCTAGTAATACAAAGAAGCATATCTCCTTGGTTTGCCCTCCGTCTAGTGATACAAAGAAGCATCTCTCCTTGGTTTTTCCTTCCGTCTAGTGATACAAAGAAGCATCTCTCCTTGGTTTGCCCTCCGTCTAGTGATACAAAGAAGCATCTCTCCTTGGTTTGCCTTCCGTCTAGTGATAGAAAGAAGCATCTCTCCTTGGTTTCCCCTCCGTCTAGTGATACAAAGAAGCATCTCTCCTTGGTTTGCCCTCCGTCTAGTGATACAAAGAAGCATCTCTCCTTGGTTTGCCCTCAGTCTAGTGATACAAAGAAGCATCTCTCCTTGGTTTCCCTTCCGTCTAGTGATACAAAGAAGCATCTCTAATTGGTTTCCCTTCCGTCTAGTGATACAAAGAAGCATCTCTCCTTGGTTTGCCCTCCGTCTAGTGATACAAAGAAGCATCTCTCCTTGGTTTGCCCTTCGTCTAGTGATACAAAGAAGCATCTCTCCTTGGTTTGCCCTCAGTCCCCCAACCATGAACCCCGGGTCATGGTCCAAATCGAGTTGGAGGGGATCCTGAGGTAACATACCTCATTCGATGCTACATCACCACACATACTACTGTAGCCCGGTATACCGTGCTCTGATCAATCACGAGCTGACTTTCATTCAAAAATGTGTTGTATCGTCTTTTCAGCGGGGGTTTTTGCAAGAAACATTTCAAGGAAAAGTATGGAAACAATTTTAAATATTTGACTGGGTCACAGGCTAGCAATTGAAAATTAAGGAAGCCAATTCAACTTTGATCTGATACCACAGAACAGAACAATCAAAGTGAAAACGTTTTTTTTGAATAAAATTCAGCTCGCGATTGAACAGAGCACGGTATACCGGGCTAGGGCAGTATATGTGGTACTGTAGTATGTGATGAGAGGTATGTTACTTTAGGATCCCCAGCAATTCGATTTTGGACCATGACCCGGGGTTCATGGTTGCGAGGTCAAGAGTTCACCCATGACCCCCGGGTCATGGTTCTCGACGACAAATTCGCCTCCGGAAAAATACTCAAAGTGCTTCAGTCTTCCCAAAACTTAAAAGTTAGCACACTTAGGCCCTGTCAATTCTAATGGACGCAGAAATATGGTGAAAGCTACCCTTACACCTTTTGGAGTTAGGCAGTACACCAACTTCGGAAATCAAAAGTGCAGGTCCTTGTAAAACCGATTTCTTCCAAATGTGGTGGAACATGTTCATACACAGTGGAGGCACACTGTGGGCTATGTGAGACCTCTCCCCCCTCTCGAAAAGCGGGAGAAATTCGTGAAAAAGTTGATTTCGAATAGGTGAAATAGACTTTAGATTCAATCGTAATCATATTTCTCTGTCTCATGTTTGCCCATTTGAGCACACTAACACAATGCAAAATGAATTTTGAGTCTAGCTTGCTCGGATGAGAAGACATGAAAATTGAGTTTTTGAATTTGGCGCGCACCTGGCGCGCCGCGTTAGGAGTACGAAAGGCCAAATTGGCCGGTTTCGTGAACAAGGGCCCAACACCTTCCTGTGATGTTAGAATGGGGGCCTGAATCGAATATCCTGGAAGGATGTCCGGAAAAGTGGCGAAATGGTAAATTTTTACGGAGACAGTCTCTTAAGAGACCTGCTCCGTAAAAATCGAAGATTTTCGCCTACCCACCGGACACGTTCCTCTCGGAACGGGGACAGTCAGCCCATACTCTAGTGTTAGGAGGGTCTTAGGCTCACATTGCTCATAGCACCCCTTGTTTGGGGTTTCCACCTCTACGGCGCGGGAAAAGTGGAAATATGTGTAAAATATTCGAAAAATCATAAAATTCAAACTTGAAGAGATTGACTCAAATGTTCACGTGCATCACGTTAGAGGTGCCCAGAGGCATCACAGCAGCAGTCTAGATTGATTCTTGATTCATTCCGGATTTTTGTTCTGATCTCAAATTTTCTTTGTTTGATCAAAGTAGCCTATAGATGCCGCTAGGGCCCAAGGCAACCTAGGTGTACATTGTAGCCCACAGGTGGTGGTATCTGAAAATATGGCCACTGGGTCTGTACGGCTCTCACGCTGCGAGATTTCCCATTGCAAATAGGCGGAACCGTAATTCCGGTTTCAGATTATTCACGATTTCATTATCCATTTCGCGACGTTTATGCAAAGTACAACTGAAATGGCATAGTCACTTCTCCAAAAGAATTATCAGTACGAAAGGGGTCGATTCTGCCACCATCACTTTTTTGAACCACGACCCGGGGTTCATGGTCTCAGAGTGGCACATCACCATGAACCCGGGGTCATGGTCCAAAATGGGCTTTGAAAGTCATGATGGAGGAACTTCATGTGCTATGCGGCCATGGGTAGTACACCACCCAAGTAGTACAGCGTACCCGAATTTACCGTAATCAGGCTACTGTGAAATCACAAAATGCCTTTAAAAGAAAAATCCTGATGCATATCATCTTGCGATGACCGGATTTCGGTAAATTCGGGTACGGTGTGCTACTTGGGTGGTGTACTACCCTAGGCCGTATAGCACATGAAGTTCCTCCATCATGACTTTCAAAGCCCATTTTGGACCATGACCCCGGGTTCATGGTGATGAGCCACTCTGAGACCATGAACCCCGGGTCATGGTTCAAAAAAGTGATGGTGGCAGAATCGACCCCTTTCGTATTGATAATTCTCCTGGAGGCGTGACTATGCCGTTTGAGTTGCATTTTGCATAAACGTCGCGAAATGGATAATGAAATCGTGAATAATCTGAAACCGGAATTACGGTTCCGCCTATTTGCAATGGGAAATCTCGCAGCGTGAGAGCCGTACAGACCCAGTGGCCATATTTTCAGATACCACCACCCGTGGGCTACAATGTACACCTAGGTTGTCTTGGGCCCTAGCGGCATCTATAGGCTACTTTGATCAAACAAAGAAAATTTGAGATCAGAACAAAAATCCGGAATGAATCAAGAATCAATCTAGACTGCTGCTGTGATGCCTCTGGGCACCTCTAACGTGATGCACGTGAACATTTGAGTCAATCTCTTCAAGTTTGAATTTTATGATTTTTCGAATATTTTACACATATTTCCACTTTTCCCGCGCCGTAGAGGTGGAAACCCCAAACAAGGGGTGCTATGAGCAATGTGAGCCTAAGACCCTCCTAACACTAGAGTATGGGCTGACTGTCCCCGTTCCGAGAGGAACGTGTCCGGTGGGTAGGCGAAAATCTTCGATTTTTACGGAGCAGGTCTCTTAAGAGACTGTCTCCGTAAAAATTTACCATTTCGCCACTTTTCCGGACATCCTTCCAGGATATTCGATTCAGGCCCCCATTCTAACATCACAGGAAGGTGTTGGGCCCTTGTTCACGAAACCGGCCAATTTGGCCTTTCGTACTCCTAACGCGGCGCGCCAGGTGCGCGCCAAATTCAAAAACTCAATTTTCATGTCTTCTCATCCGAGCAAGCTAGACTCAAAATTCATTTTGCATTGTGTTAGTGTGCTCAAATGGGCAAACATGAGACAGAGAAATATGATTACGATTGAATCTAAAGTCTATTTCACCTATTCGAAATCAACTTTTTCACGAATTTCTCCCGCTTTTCGAGAGGGGGGAGAGGTCTCACATAGCCCACAGTGTGCCTCCACTGTGTATGAACATGTTCCACCACATTTGGAAGAAATCGGTTTTACAAGGACCTGCACTTTTGATTTCCGAAGTTGGTGTACTGCCTAACTCCAAAAGGTGTAAGGGTAGCTTTCACCATATTTCTGCGTCCATTAGAATTGACAGGGCCTAAGTGTGCTAACTTTTAAGTTTTGGGAAGACTGAAGCACTTTGAGTATTTTTCCGGAGGCGAATTTGTCGTCGAGAACCATGACCCGGGGGTCATGGGTGAACTCTTGACCTCGCAACCATGAACCCCGGGTCATGGTCCAAAATCGAATTGCTGGGGATCCTAAAGTAACATACCTCTCATCACATACTACAGTACCACATATACTGCCCTAGCCCGGTATACCGTGCTCTGTTCAATCGCGAGCTGAATTTTATTCAAAAAAAACGTTTTCACTTTGATTGTTCTGTTCTGTGGTATCAGATCAAAGTTGAATTGGCTTCCTTAATTTTCAATTGCTAGCCTGTGACCCAGTCAAATATTTAAAATTGTTTCCATACTTTTCCTTGAAATGTTTCTTGCAAAAACCCCCGCTGAAAAGACGATACAACACATTTTTGAATGAAAGTCAGCTCGTGATTGATCAGAGCACGGTATACCGGGCTACAGTAGTATGTGTGGTGATGTAGCATCGAATGAGGTATGTTACCTCAGGATCCCCTCCAACTCGATTTGGACCATGACCCGGGGTTCATGGTTGGGGGACTGAGGGCAAACCAAGGAGAGATGCTTCTTTGTATCACTAGACGAAGGGCAAACCAAGGAGAGATGCTTCTTTGTATCACTAGACGGAGGGCAAACCAAGGAGAGATGCTTCTTTGTATCACTAGACGGAAGGGAAACCAATTAGAGATGCTTCTTTGTATCACTAGACGGAAGGGAAACCAAGGAGAGATGCTTCTTTGTATCACTAGACTGAGGGCAAACCAAGGAGAGATGCTTCTTTGTATCACTAGACGGAGGGCCAACCAAGGAGAGATGCTTCTTTGTATCACTAGACGGAGGGGAAACCAAGGAGAGATGCTTCTTTCTATCACTAGACGGAAGGCAAACCAAGGAGAGATGCTTCTTTGTATCACTAGACGGAGGGCAAACCAAGGAGAGATGCTTCTTTGTATCACTAGACGGAAGGAAAAACCAAGGAGAGATGCTTCTTTGTATCACTAGACGGAGGGCAAACCAAGGAGATATGCTTCTTTGTATTACTAGACGGAGGGCAAACCAAGGAGAGATGCTTCTTTGTATCACTAGACGGAAGGGAAACCAAGGGATTATGGAAATGAGTAGGGGAGAATGGCGTGCGCGTTCAAAGATCAAAGACCAAACAGGATATTCAAAGTTCTGATTACACCAGTCGATAGAGCATGGCCAGATTAAGTCATTGCCAAAAAAATACAGACTTTGAAGGAGGTAACGGCCTCTTCAAAGTGGGGTGGCTCGGGGTGACTCGCCGCGACTCTCTAGTTAACTCTCGAATGCGACTTTCTCGAATGGTCTACCCTTATGACTAAATTGGGCTTTGCGGTATATACTAGGGTTGGTAAAAGCAAGCCAAATTGACTTTCGGAATTCCGACAAATCACCCTCCTATTTGGCTATGTCGGAATCGATAATCGACTTAGCGGCTTGCTTTGTAGACTCAACGGTCGGAACGAGTCGATTCCGATAGCGGATCGAGGCGTTCCGTTCCGTGGCGACTCGTTCCGACGGAATCGAATTGTTCCGACTCTTCCGTCTCGAGCAGGGAAGAGGGTAGATCATGCAAATGGCCTCGTCTCTCTCGTTGTATCCTCCCTCTATGCTAATCGATACACCCTCTTCCCTGCTCGAGACGGAAGAGTCGGAACAATTGATTCCGTCGGAACAAGTCGATTCCTCGATCCGCTATCGGAATCGACTCGTTCCGACCGTTGAGTCTCCAAAGCAAGCCGCTAAGTCGATTCTCCTCCATTTCGGGAGAATCGGCTATTTATTACCGAGTCGATCCTCGATGTCGGAATTCCGACTGGCGCTACCCGATTTACCCAACCCTACCATTCGAAAGAGCATCAATAGGCGAGTAGATTCAAGTCGAAAGAGCATCAATAGGCGAGTAGATTCAAGTCGAAAGAGCATCAATAGGCGAGTAGATTCAAGTCGAAAGAGCATCAATAGGCGAGNTGATGCACGTGAACATTTGAGTCAATCTCTTCAAGTTTGAATTTTATGATTTTTCGAATATTTTACACATATTTCCACTTTTCCCGCGCCGTAGAGGTGGAAACCCCAAACAAGGGGTGCTATGAGCAATGTGAGCCTAAGACCCTCCTAACACTAGAGTATGGGCTGGCTGGCCCCGTTCCGAGAGGAACGTGTCCGGGGGATTTTCGATTCTTACCGATCCGGTCTCTTAAGAAAAGAGACCAGCTCCGAGAAAATTCACCATTCAGGCTCTTTTGCGGGCATTTCCCTAGGGCTAGGATCCAGACCGCCCCAGTCACATATGTTGTAGGTCCTTAGACCCTATTCATAAAAATGATGAAATATTGGTCCGCGTTGCGCAATGCGGCGCGCCAAGTGCGCGCGAAGTTTGAAAAGTGCATTCTCATATCTTTTCAACCGAACAAGCTAGGATCAAAATTTCTTTTGCATTGTGTTAGGGGTGACGTAAGTGCACAGGAGCACCATCGTGACCGATTCTAGGATGTGTCTCATACCAATTTTGTGTCTCAAAATTTTAGTTTTTCCGAATTTTCGCTCTACCACCATGAACCCGGGGTCATGGTTCAAAATGGAGGTGAAAAGTCATGGTGGAGTAACTTCATGTACTTTACGCCAATGTGGAGTACAGTCGTCCAACAATCCACCGTACCCTGCTGTACCGTAATCTGGCTATCGTGGAATCGTGAACTGACTTTTCAACTTATATTTTTGAAAAAAATTCATAAATTTCTGAGTAAAATATATTCTCATGTTGCGATGTGTTAGCAATGATCAGAGCGTGCCGTGCCACCATTCTGCCGTTATTATAGAACGCTTCTGTCATCAATGGAGAAATCGAATATTGCATTTTCTAAATGAGACTTCCACGATCATCAAACTTCTAATTATTAGCAGAGTGTTGGCACGGCACACTCTTATCATTACTAACACATTGTAACATGAGAATAAATTTTACCTTGTTCGGTCAGAAATTCATGAATTTTTTTCAAAAATATAATTTGAAAAGTCAGTTCACGATTCCACGATAGCCATATTACGGTACAGCAGGGTACGGTGGATTGTTGGGCGACTGTACTCCACATTGGCGTATAGTACATGAAGTTCCTCCACCATGACTTTCCCCTTTCATATATGCAGGGCTGGAAGCTTAGTTTCAAATTAACCATTTTTACTTTGAAAAAAAGTACAAAATTGGCTCTTATTTTTGGGTCTGAATCTCATCGGAACTTCCCCAATCTGGCGGCCTTCGGAGTGAACGACGAGTGATTTCCCCAAAATGCGCCGCGGCGCTTTTTGGGGGAAATCACTCCGAAAAATAAACCATAATTTCGTCGGCGATGCGTGACACGCTACGTTAGACCCGTTCAACATGCTCTTTTCTCTGTCATTCTCGCCACCGTAATACCACACCAGCCCAGATTGGTTAACTGTGCGCGTTTCACAAAATGCGGTCTTGTTGTCGTGTGCATTTCATATGATTTCGCTTGCATGAATCCCTTTCGTATTACCTTTAGAACAACACAACAATCCAAAACTGCAACAGAAAAAATTCTGAAAATGAAAACTATGGCGAACTATATGATGAAATTTGAAAAGGTCTCGCACGGAAAAAAGCTGAACCCGCGGGCAACGTTTAGTGGTGCTGTGAAAAAAGCTATTTTGAATGACCCGCGTGTCTGCGTCTTTGCCTTGTGTGCTTGGGCGAGATTTGTACGCTGAACAAGGTGTCACGCAGTGGTCGGAAGCTCCCCAATCTGGCGACTTTTGCCTGGATTTTCGATTTTCTGAAAAAATATTTTAAACTTTTTTTCGAAACAAAAATGGACAATTTGGAACTAAGCTTCCAGCCCTGCATATATGTGGTGAATGCAGGAGGAAATGAGGTATAACCGCATAACCACATTACGGTGTCGGACGACACTTTAGAATAGTGAAAATTCGGAAAAACAAAAAATTTGAGACACAAAATTGGTATCAGACACATCCTAGAATTGGTCACGATGGTGCTCCTGTGCACTTACGCCACCCCTAACACAATGCAAAAGGAATTTTGATCCTAGCTTGTTCGGTTGAAAAGATATGAGAATTTCATCATTTTTGGGAATACATAGGGTCTAAGGACCTCCAACATATGTGACTGGGGCGGTCTAGATCCTAGCCCTAGGGAAACGTCGGGGGGGGGGGGGGGTGAATTTTCCCCGATCCGGTCTCTTAAACAACTCTTGGGGATACTGCAAGAAATACTTTCTTCTCCTTGTTCAAGGAATGAGAGGGAGCGGAATTCCTTTCACAAGGAGTGTCCATCTTTCCTTGAGCAAGGAAAAATTCCTTGAATTGTCAATCCTACTGATAAAGTATCTAACGATCAAACAGCCCATTTTTAAAAAGGCTACTTCAGATGAGCCAATTCGCAAAAATGTTGTTTAAAAAAGTCAAGCGAAAGTTAATATACTTTTGCCTCTAACTAGCATATTTTTCTTCTCACTATCAGTTCTTCTCTCTCTCTTCTAGTTGTAACTTGGTTTTCACTTTAATGCCCAATTAATTGGGTAATTTGCATCTTACTCTCACTTTCATTCAATACCAAGTGAGAGGGGAAATCGACCCAATTAATTGGGTATTGTTAACAGAGTTGTCTATACGCATTTCTAACCGGTTAACCGAATCGATTCTCCCTCTCATTCTGAGAGTTATGGCAATCCGTAATCGATTCTCCCTCTCATTCTGAGAGTTATGGCAATCCGTAATCCGCAGTGCGATTACGGATATCCGTAATGGAATGAGGGTGCGAAGGAAGAATGAAACTCAATCAATTCCCTCCCTTCACCAAGTGGAACCGACCTTCTCAGATCGATTGCGAACGAATGAGAATTACGGATCGCCGTATTCATTCGGCGATCCGCATACGAAATGAGGGGGGGGGGGGTCGACCGCATTGCGAATTGTCCGCAATGAAGAATGAGGGAGACGGTTCGCCGTTTTCCGTTTAGACAACCCTAATTGTTATCGAACGGACATCCCGAATCGCTACCTCCTCTCTCTCCCCCTCTCTCTGAAAATCTGTCCAATTAATTGGGCATTGTTATTGAGCGAACATACCTAAATCGATACCTTCTCTCTCTCCTCTCTCCTCCCCCTTCCCTCTCTAAATCGACCTAACTAATTGGGTATTGTTTTCGAACGGACATCCCGAATCGCTACCTTCTCTTCAATTTAACATCCAATAGATTGCATTCAGTCGAGATAAAAAGATTAGGAACTTTCTCGTCGGCACTCTCTGCAACCATAGCAGTGAATGATTAGTGTGCGAAGAGTGACCGACTTTTGATGCTTGCATTCCTTGCCAGTCTCTTCCATTTGTTCTTAACCTCCTCCATTCCGCCTTCACTTCTAGCAGAAAGAAGACCAGTTGACGATGGAGAGAGTGTAGGAACGACTTCACTTCCACTTCCAATTACCAATGCTTCTTCCTGACGGCCATTTCAAATCAATCCATCCATTTTATCATAACAACGCTATTTCATGCATTTTTTAGTTTTTTTTATTAGTTTCAAAGTCTTGTAAAATGTAATAAAAAGGAGATATGGACCCCTTGAACATTGATCCCCATGTTCTTTCCATTATATAGTACATCGCGCACATTTCCGAGCAAATGTACTTTTTGTACTTTATGTACTTTATTTACTTTTAGCGAATTCGCAATTTTCCATTCCGACTTTAGTTTCATGTAGTTGGCCGACCCTGTTAAGCGGGTGAATACGAAAATTGACCGGTGAAATATTTCAATAAAGGGGTTAAAATTGAGCTCGAAATCAAACGAAATCGTGCTCTCGCCAGAACCAATGATTAGTTCATCGCAAGAGCCAGTTGTGCTCTTGCGCGTCAATTTCAAGCTCAATTTTACACCGTTTATGGAAATATTTCACCGGCCAATTTTCGTATTCACCCGATTTTCAGGGTCGGCCAACTACATGAAACGAAAGTCGGTATGGAAATGTGTGAATTCGCTAAAAGTAAATAAAGTACAAAATGTACATTTGTTCGGTAATGTGCGCGATGTACGTTACTTCCTTCATTTTAATATACCCATTCTTACAGTAGAAATTGAATGAACCTTGTTCTTGCTTCTAGTTACTTTCTGAAATCTCACTCCAGTCTCATTCCACAATTCAATCAAAGTTGTCGGAGGTCGAAGAGATAACCATCGAGCCATCTGAATGTCAACTTACATTTCCCCTCCACATATTCCCCTCCCCCCATTTCATTTTATGAATTAGTATGGCGCAAATTTCGTAAAATCCAACAAAATATGAGGCTGATTGGGTAAGAAACAAACAAGGACACTGCAAGTTAAAGGAACCTAGCCGTGAAATCACCCTTGAAAATGTTTCTCATAAATAAAATAAACAAATAAAAGGCACATTTTGAGAAAGTGAAAATATCCTTGGCAAAGTTGGAAAAATCGATCCTGCTCAAAACTCGTGTGCAGGTAGTACCCCTCGAGTGTAGCTCACCTGCAGCTTTTGGAATCACCAGGGTCGCTCTCCGCCAAATGGCGGAGATGTCTACAAACTACCGTAACCCAATTGACTTTGCTCATACGCAATCGTTTGAAACGACCAAGGTCGCAAAAAATACACAAAATTCAGTTGATCATACACACCAAGTTACATCCCGATTGGTTTCGAACTCAAAAATCAATATTTCGAAAAAAATATCAGATTTTAAATTGCAGCATCGCCGGTTGTGAGGGTAGATACGATTTTTATTTCGGAAATCGGCAGATAAGATGTTCACCTTGCTCCCATAAAAAAAATGAGGTTACACCTTTTGAGAAATTTAATAAAAACACGACATTTCAAACCCCGATTTTCAGTTTGACGTGATTATTAGGGTGTCCAGAAAGTCTTTAGAATTTTTTTCTTTCTTTATTGTTCGGGGACTTTTTGAAAATTGGTCAACTGTGCTAGGTAGAGGACTGAATAGCCCATGCATATAGACACTGACCTAGTGATATACTCAACATACGAAAAATTTACATAATTTAAAAGGCGATTGTCTCGAGGGCGATTTTGCTGGATCTAACGAATTAGAAGGGATATGAACTAGATGAGCCCATATATTTACTCGGGAGCTGACAAGTATCAATATGAGATACATCCCGAATTCTGAAATTGTATTGCATCATCACTATGAAAAACAGGATTTTCGATTTTTCCTTTTAGACTAAGCTCATAAATGTTCATAACATCCGCACCATCACTGGGTGTACACTTCATACACATATTATCATAATTTTTTGAGAAGCTATGAAAAGTTAGGAACAAAAAATGTTGAAAAAAGTTGAAAACTACTCCCTCAAAAATCGAATTTTTCGGAAAATTTTGAGTTCTTTTCTTGACCGCTTGAGGTAAAAACCTTTCAAAAATATATGATTGAGTATAGAGGTATACGCTGTTGTGGTGACAGTCGGAACCTTCAACTATCGTTTTCCGAGGAGTTCCAAATTTTCAAAAACAGCACTGCAAAATCAACATTTTCACTCCTTGCCTCTTTACTAGGGACAAGATGGAATATTTTAGTACACGATAAAATTCTTCACGCAGAGTATGAGTGTATTCATAGGTAGTTTCGGAGATGGCTCTAACAGTTCGCTCGAAAATAATTCAGAAAAAATATTCTAAAAACTTTCTGGACACCCTATTACTTACAGTAGTTAGACGACGTTTTAAATGTCGCAATTTGCCCCACCACGGCGGGAATTTAAACAAATATTTCAAACTTCGCGCCTGATCAGGGACAAATCTTCGTATTGATTTTCACTTTTTGATGACTTCAACCTGCTTTCTTAGTCGTTTTCGCCGTTTTGTGCTGGATTTCGTCAATTTTTTGCAGTGTTTAGGCCAAATAGCGTGCTTCATTAGCTTTCCTTGCTGTTTTAAAGTAACGAATGTGTTTCAGTCAGTTCTGAATGAGCTTATTCACCCCGAAAGCTGAATTAGAGAAAATCTGTTAATTCTGGTGGTCATGAACCAATGAGTTCCCTAATTCACGAGCCCTTGCTTCTTCAAAATCATCATAAACTGCAAGAAACGGGCGAAAACTTAGTGAAGGCACGGCCCCCGGAGACGCGACATAGCGATTTCAAAAACGTCCGAGCGCTGCGGAATTGGGAAACGCTGAACATAGTAGCGCAAGTTATACTGTTTTACGGTTCCGGTTTTAATAGGATGGTTACGGCTTCGTAGTTTGTAGCTTTCCTCGCTTCTCTCTTGGATCCTTTTTTCAAAGCGCTAATTTTACTGTTAGCTTGCGGGGTCTGATGTTTATCTCTCCATTGCTCACATTCTATCTTCAGCCTTTTCGATACCGGCTCTGTGTTTCCTAGACTTTGAACGGCTTGACCTTGAACAGTGTATTTCGTCTGTTCTTTCCTAGACCTCAGTCGTGTGTTGTTCATTTTGTCAATGAGAATGGAAGATAATGAGAGAACAGAGCAAGAGCTATCGAGGAATGAGAACCAAATAAATAGAAAGAAGGATCAATGCACCAAAAGCTGACATGACCTATTGACATGACCTAGTTCTCGTTTTCATAAGTACTAACGATGCAAACTTCAAAAAAATGATAAGGCAAATAATATCTAGGCGGAAGAAATGGAGGCAGACACGTTCCGTTTCGAAAGGGACGCACGCGCGTACGAATTTGTGCTTCTGTCACGGCGGTAACAACGGCTGGTTCGGGAGAGCAAATTTCGTGCGTTGCGGCTACCGTGACAAAGCGACGCGGCTTTTATCAAATTTGAGGCGAATGTTTCAAACACTGTCAATTTTTTTTTTCGAGTGATTTCATGTTGTTCAGCGTGCCGGATTTAGTGAAAGACCTCTCGTTTCGAATGAAAACCCACTGAATGATCAGGAAGCGCTGGGTTCGGCCGGACAGATTTGGGTCAGGTTTATCAACTCGTGCACAAAAGGGTGCTCATTCTCCATTCTCGCGCTCGTGACGGACGGTCGACTCACCCCCGCTCTCTTCCACCCCCAGTCTGGAGAATCCTCGTCCGTCAGCTTGGGCAACCGGATGAGTACCGCCCACTTGGTAACTTCAAGAGGAGGACCCAGGACGGATCTACATCGTCTCAAGTGATCTATCGTCAAGAAAGACCCCATTCAAGAAGCCTGTTTCGTGAAATTGCACTAAACCACGCTAAGTACGGACTTCGGCGGCTGGATGATCTACTTCACGCCTCAAACGATCTCGACCAAGTGCGACTATCAATTGAGAAGATAAATGTAAGAAGATTCCATCCCTTGACCCAACGACACTTTGAGTACGAAGATCCCTATCCCTTCCCCTAAGTTGCCGCCCTGCAGGCCCATTGCCTTGATGTCAGGA
>LS495404.1:4182-38179 GCA_900490845.1 Pristionchus japonicus
AGATATTCCCGCTCATCCTCTCGCTTGTTTTCATGGACTTTTGAGGATGGGAGGAGATATTTCACTTATTGCACGTCTCCTTGTCAGATAATCTCCAGAATGTCTCGTACGCTCCTTTTTTTGCCCGTGAAATCGGAAATGTTCGATTGAAGCGTTAGAAATTGGCTTCAAATTTGTAAATTCGTAAACAATTATGCATCCATTCTTTGTGAAGTTTGCATTTCGATGCTTTTCAGCGATGCGAATAAGTCAGCACCTTGGCGAGAAACTGAATCGGCCTCCCAATTCGTCACCAATTTTGAGAAATACTGGACGTTTATGCAAATAAATGGCACTTCTTTGGCACCAAATGCAAATCCAAATCGTGCTGAAAACCTTTAACGTACACCCGATAGCATAGGTGTCATTTCATCACGGTGTGCACTCTGCTTCATTTCAATCACATTGTTCCAGCAATGGATTCGATTGCGACTGCCGATGGGGCGAATATTCAGTCCAAACCAATCACTACGACTGTCTCGTCCGAAACGGCTCCTCACGAATACAGTTCGTCCAAGTTATTATTTTGCTAGTCTGAGAAACTTGAAGCATGGATGACTCGCATGGATGTCACTTTGTAGATGACACCGTAAGAAAGTCCAGATCACTCACAGAGATGTTGCTCATTCAGAACAACGGAGAAAAAATGTGATCGAGTGCAGCGTCTGCTCCAATCTTACCGATGGAAATCACCTTGGTGTGGGGGTGAGAGGTTATTACTATAATAATACTAAAAAAAATATCTAATTATCTCTAAAACGCCGCAGATTTTGTGAGCCACTCCTGATTTTCGTTTCCTTTCGGTCAAGATACCAAATTGACAGAATGCTCTTAGAAAGTGTACGTTTCAGTCCTGCAGAGCGTGTGCTGCATTCTTCCGTCGCTGGGTTCGCGATAATCGAGACGACGATTGTGTACGAGGAAACCTTGGATGTCCAGGTGTCACACGTTGACATTTTTTAGCGGAAACTTTAATCTCTCGTTGATATATTTCCACTCTCTGTTCCAGTTGCGGATTGCATGAAATGTCGTTACATTCGCTGCCTTCAAGTCGGCATGGACAGAAACCGTTAGTTATACAAATAAAAAAATTTCACAAATCCTTATCATGCTTCAGAGGTCAAACCAACGCCGATAGAATGTCGTTTCAAAGCAGACTTGGCTCAGGTAAGCAGATAAAAATCGAATAATTGAGGAATTAGTACTGAAGAAAAGAGAGGACCTACTTACTAGTGGATCTAAATGGATTTCAATGTTAATTTGCAGTTGATGGATGACTTAGTTCTTGGAAGGCAATTCGAAGATGTCGACCCTCAAAACGGATTCAAAGTAGCCGCTGTGAATGACGAGTCCACGTCAGAGCTACTCGAATGGATTCGATTGAACTACAGGTAAACGACAGGGTCTTACCACTCGTTGACTATAGAATCATAATCAATAGACAAATTACTGTTCAGAGAACTTATTCGTCGTCGTATCGAATCTGAACGCTCTCTAATTACGAGGTCGATTCAGGGAGTGGTGAGAGACAGAGTCGTTCTCTTTTCCATGATCACGCAAATATAATCAGGAACAAGTCGTATGCTCTTATGACGAAATGGATGAAATTATGCGTGCTGCTGAACCTCTAATTAAACATTTTGCTCTCGCAACATTTCCAGAGATATATGTACTGGATCCACTAGAGAAGGTGAACTCACAACACTGATGTCGCGCGATACAAAGGGAAATATCTTTTTAAAGATAATATTGCAAGCATCTTACAGGAGAAGCTCTACAAGCACTACACACTTGTGTTTTTCTATGTCGAGAGTTTCCACAGATCGTCTATTCTCTACGATATATCGGACTCGAAACGGTGAGAATGAGTCTAATATTCACCCTTAACATGCAGGCATACCTATATTTCATAGGGTCTCTTTTACTGGATCCACTCTTGATCAAAATAATTGCGGGAGTTCTATAGAACATTTTCAGATCACTAACGCTTCTCACTTGTCTCGATATGCAGAATCTCGCTCCTTTATACAATCACAACCCAAAGATGAATGATGAGAAAGCAAAACAGTGAGTGGTATTGTAGTATTCTTCGATGAATGGTGAACTTCAGGATAATTGCCACTCGATGTATGACTCCTAGACTGATGGAGACTATTCGATCGTTCAAAAGATTAGCCTTTACGGAAGTCGAATTTTCTGCACTCGTTGCATTGATTCTCACTACACATGGTGAGATCCTTGTTTGAAAGATTCTACATGTGTCTCATGAATCAAATCAATTACTCTTTTTGTTTGTGTTTCATGAGGTCCTTCCAATTTAGTCAGGATTCAGTTTATTCAAACAATAAAGATATATGATTTTAGATAACAGCAACTTCGATGAGGACGTTGAAGTAGTGTGCAGACCGCTGAGAGATCAAGTTATCATCGAACTTGGCAAACACTTCGAGTAAGTTTGATGCCTATGCATACTCGAAGTTTTAGTTATCTTGCGTGCGTTGGCTTTCGAAAACGTCTGTTTCAGGTCCCATAATGACCCCGGATACGGAGCTGCAAGGATCGGGGAATTGCTTTCTTTCCTCACTGAGTTTCAGGTGCTTCAGTCAATGCTGTTCCTAATATCAGTCGGAAGAATTTGTCAAAAATTCATGTCATATGTTTTAGATCTTTGTCGAAGAGCAGAAACGGGATCTTTTTCTGCTATCACTCTTCTCTGAAGGAGACGAACCCGGATTCCTCCTCTCTCTGGTTGACAATCAATGATTCCGGCTTGAATATTAGTACCATTTGTCTTCTTTTCGTTTCTTTATTCGTCTTTTAGATTTTTAGCATTGTTAGATAGATCTGTTCACGAACACTACTGAATTGCACCAGGGGCTCAGAATGTTATCAGGGAAGATGAAAAAAAACACTGGTGGTATGAGCCGAAACAGACCTCTCTTGATTACTCCTCAAAATTGTTCGTATCTGATATCAATTCATCCTCTCTATCAGTATTGTATTAGCACTATTTCGAGAAACATTTGCATCATTATCGTGAGAACAATGTGCAACGATGAAAAATAAATAAATTCTAATATTATGGTTTCGTCCTCTCATCGAGTACAGTTCATGAGTTGCTGCACCATTTATTTAGCCCATTCGAATAGTCAAGTGGGAATGGGAGTGGGTACATGCGATGGATGATTGGAGAGAGTGATAACCGCGACAGATTGATTTCTGGTTCGCTTCTTTCCACAGCAGTACAGCTCTTCCCTTTCCTCCTCATCCGTCATCTCCTAGCTTTTAGATTGGATTAGATTGGTAGGCACACTCCTTCATACTTTCTTCTCCTCCAGACTCCTCTCCGACCAGACCTCCTACCTTAATCTTGAATCTGAGCCCCCATTTCTCATCTGGTCCCCTAAACTATGCAATCTCTTCGAATTCAAATGAGATCCACAGGGTTCCACTTGTCACTTGTCTCTCATTAGATTCGTATATCTGAGAACTGCCAGAGGACGGATAGCGGCTCTTAAAGGGTGGGAATGGTGCTCGTGGATGACAGCATAAATTGGGCAGGATATATAGAGTAGAGATTATGGTAGATTAGATTTGGCATTCGATCTCTATCAGGATCTTTTTTAAAAATTTTTATCAATAACAATTAAATAGCTCTGTTTTGATGATGAATTACATTCACTGGAGAGAACAACTCTCATTTTTACATATTTTTCGCCTCTACATCAAAATAGCAAACGTAGAGAGTAAGATAGAGATAGATCAGCGACTCCATTTGCCAGACGTCAACAAACTGACTCGGGGTCGTCGGACTCGCGTCACGGATTATCGCTCGCTGATGTTACGGGGATACATCAGACACTTCCGGAATGATGTCTGAAAAATGCCCTTACTTCGTCACATGATGATTTCTACAACCAGACATCCAAGCAGAAATTTGACTTATCCGCATTCAGATATGTTGTCGGTTTTTTCTTCTTGTTCTTATCCTATTTTGTCTAATTTTGAGAATGTGTTCCGATTTAGCATAGGCTTGTTAATAAAATATTTTTTTCCATCGAAGATCCCTGTTTTGTCCAAAGAACAACTGCTTCAAGAGATCAGAGACGTGTTTTTGTGCTCATTAGTTCGTCTATTTCAAGGATACTTAGACAAAGTCTGATCTTGTGAAATATTTATCTCACTGGTTAGAGATACTGCATTATGAGGAGACATCATCCCCTTGAGCTTGCTTGTTTTCATGGACGTTGGATGATGAGATGAGATATTTCTGGCGAATTCAGTTGTGGCTTGTCTCCTTGTCGGAGAATCTCCTGAATGTCTCGTGCTCTTGCTTTCTGGCCCTTTTGTTAGTGAATTCGGAATTATCCGATCATTTCGAACGTAAAACCTATTCTATTATTAAACATTCGCCTAACACTCTTCCACGCATTTCGAAAACACATTTACTGCGCTACAGAGATTAGTCTTTCGATATCATTCACCCCAACAATGTCTTGATCTCAAATTGGTATTCTATTTTTTTTTTTATTCTATCGCTCCTTTTCAGCGATGCACGGAAGTCATTACTTTGAGAATAACGAGCGACCGATCTCCACCACAGCCAGATTCGACACCAATCTTGAGAGAAACATGTCGTTTATGCAAATGCAACGTCGTATGGCGACTGTTTGACTTCTCAATATTGACATTTTGATTTTTACGAAGTTCTCTCTGCTTCATTTTAATCAAATACTTCCAGCAATGTGTTCAATTGTTAATGCGGATGGTGCGAATGTTCGGACCGTACCTTTTACTACGACTGCCTCTTCGGAACAGACTCCATACAAATACAGTTAGTGCAAGTTATTATATTGCTAAACTGAGAAGCTCGAAGCATGTAGAGGGCACTGACGGTCCTGATCAAAAAGGGGATGTTATTCATTCAGAATGCAGAGTCTGCTTCAAAATTGCTGATGGATTTCACTTCGGAGCAGAGGTCAGCTCATATTTAACATATTTCAATTTGGAAAAGATACCTAGAATAACTTGTAAAGGAAATGAACGTATACGTATACTGCACTTTCAATTCTTCCGACAGTCGAGATATCGATTGTAAGATTCATGA
The DNA here is from genome assembly GCA_900490845.1 of Pristionchus japonicus. Classification (NCBI taxonomy): domain Eukaryota; kingdom Metazoa; phylum Nematoda; class Chromadorea; order Rhabditida; family Neodiplogasteridae; genus Pristionchus; species Pristionchus japonicus. The sequence continues at coordinate 9,329 of LS495404.1, forward strand.
TGCTTGTAGACCGTTTCCGTTTCAGTCCTGTAATGCATGTGCTGCATTCTTCCGTCGTTGGGTCCGCGATCAACGAACTGACAAATGTAGAAAGGGGCACTTCTTATGCAAAAGTGAGATTCCTCCACATCTCAAAATTTGACAATTTCTAAAGACCTCTAAACAGATTTAACTGTGAATTTTAGTTTCTCTGAGTTGATATAATTTCAATTATTTTCCAGTTACGGAGTGCATGAAGTGCCGGTACATGAAATGCATCTCTGCTGGGATGGATCGAGCACGTTTGTTATATAAATGGAAACCCTTTGATCAAATACCATTCAGAGGTCCAGATACCTAAAGATGATTGTGATTTCGAGGCAGACTTGACTAAGGTGAGCGGGTTCCCATAGAAAAATTAGCGGAACAACTCAGAATATTTCTTCGCTGGGGATAATGTAAATATACTTCATGCAGTTGATGAAGGATTCCGTTATTGGAAGGCAATTCGATGATGTCGATCCCCTATTCGGATTCAAAATCGCCATTATCAGAGACGATTCCACATCAGAACTGCTCGAATTGATTCGACTGAATTATAGGTACGATTTCACACTGATATTATGACCACAATCAAGTTTCGCTTCTATTCAGGGAACTTGTCCGCCGTCGTATCGAATCTGAAAGGAATATTATCACGCGGACCATTCAGGGAGGGGTAAGGGATGATTTCAATATATTTTCCATGGTCAAATATGTATTTCAGGAGCAAGTTGCCTCTACGTATTCAGAATTGAATGAGATGATGCGTGATGCTTATCCTCTAATTGAAGATTTTGTGCTCGCGACATTTCCGGGAATATACGTACTACTGACACGACTCAAATGGGTGATTAAACAACACTGACGTCGCTCCATAAAATTCCCAGGAGATCAACATTTTAGACTTACCTGCAATAAATTAGAGCACATGAATCTTACAGGAGAAGCTTTGCAAACATTTCCAAATCACTCTATTTTATCTCGAGAGCTACTACAGATCTTCGATTCTCTACGATTTATCGGATTCGAGAAGGTGGGTGAATAAGGTGAACTTACATTGACTCCGATTGAGTTATTTTAGGTCCCTGACCCTCTTAACCAACCTCGATTTGGATAATCTCGCTCCTCTGTATGATCACAATCCAGAAATGGACGAGCAGAAAGCAAAAGAGTGAGTGCAATATTAATTATTCTCCAAGTAGTGGTGTTTTGAACAAAGAGTGGACAGCTAATTATTATCTCAGAATGATTGCCACTCGTTGTCTGACGTCTAGACTGATTGAGATGATTCGATCGTTCAAAAGAATCGCCTTCACTGAAGTCGAATTTGCTGCTATTGTTGCACTGATTCTCACTTCACATGGTGAGTTCTATAAAAAAAGATTTGAAAGATGAAATATTTTATGTTTGAATGCCTTCAGTTAACTGACACGTCCCAAATTCATTGACCTTCTTTATCATAGAGGTCGTAATTAGATAAACATCATTGATAATTCAGAGTGCACAAGCATCGATAAGAGATATGGTATTAATGCGAAGAAAGATAAGAAATCAATAAGAGATCGATGCAGGCCGATAAGAGATAGAATTGTTGTCGAACTGGGCAGACACTACAAGTAAGATACTATCCATTTTTTATTTATTATTTTTTATTTATTCATCTTTTGCTGCACGCACATTGTCGTTAGGCGCTTTTGACAGCACATATTTCAGTCACCACTCTGATCCCGGGTACGGCGCTGCGAGGATTGGAGATATTCTTGCTTTCCTCGCCGAGTTTCAGGTGACTTCATAAGACAATAATCATGTTTGTATTTGCAGTGAGAAGAAATTTGTGTTTTTAGCAACTCGTCGAACTGCAGAAGCGTGACCACTGGTTGCTCTCTCTCTTCTCAGAAGGAGATGAACCAGGATATCTCCTCTCTTTGGCAGACACTCGTTGATTCCGTGACATCCATCTATCACATTCTCACCTCTTTTCGTCTCTTCATTAGTAGTTTTACAGTAGGAGTATTTAGCTTTTGAATCCCTAGACAGATCTCTTCACGAACACAATTGAACTTCGCCAGGGAATCTGAATTGTATCAGGACAATTGAAAATCATCAGGTGGTGTAAGTCGAAACAGACCTCTCTTGCTTTCCCTTCCCTATATCTTACTACCCTACTAATATTACTTCGAAACTTTGGCACGTATCTTCCTTCTTAAAAATTTTTTAGGCACTATCTGGATTAATGTTCTAGAAAGATTAGTTCACCAACTTCTGTTCAAGTTCAGACCTTGGATCGTAACAACATTGTTTTATCCCATTCGAATAGTCGACTATTCCAAGTGGGTATAGAAGTGGGTACATTCGATGGTTAATTGGAGAGAGTGATAACTGCGACAGATTCACTTCTGGATCGTTTCTTTCCACAGCAGAACAACTCGGAGCGAACTTTAGCCGAAGTGAGGACGAGGAGAACTGGTTCGGCGAAGGAGGAGAGAGTGTTAGGGATCAGATACTGGAATGTAGAAGGTACTGCTAGATGGAGGTTCGTGGGCCACTTACGTGATTGACGATTGAATTCTGCAGGTCAGTTGCGTCAGAGAACAGAGCGATGAACCAGATTGTCTGGAATATAATCATTATGTGGTGGATTTCGGACAGCTCCATAATGTCCTCCCTAGGATTAAGATAAAAATACACAGACCTGCAGAACACTCTTAAGCATGTGTGTAGCTGTGAGGATGAGAGCATAGACGAGAACGACTCTCTCGTATTTGGGGATGGGCCGACCACCAGGGGAGATCGACTGAACAAAGGTGCATACTTATTTATTCAAATAAAGCAACAATTTATTGTCTTTTGCAGTTTACTGAGTGTGACTCTTCCTGAATAAGTTTTAAAAAAGACGTTCAAAATTATGATAATCATTACAATATTGGACTTGCTTGAGCAAACACTTTTCTTAACAATTCCTCAAATTCTTTCTCTCGCAGCATAGCTAGACAGGTATTTTGTTATCTCCAAATCTCACCATTCTGTCTCTTCTCAGACGTATTATTGCCATAGTACACATTGGAATGGTAGTAATGAAGAATAGGAGATATCCAGCTGTTCCAATCGCTTTTGCTATCTGAATCCTGTCCATGTTTAATATTGCTTTTATTAGCAATGGCTAACCTTGTAAGCATTTCCCTCAATTCCTAGATATCTTCCGTATCCATCCGCAGTTGGTGCGAGGACGGGCGATTGGAATGGGAAGTAAGCATAGAGAAGGAAGGGAACGAGGAACATTCCGATTAGAAGAGAGTATGTAGTCCGTTTAGTGCCGAACTATAGAGAATATTGTAATGCATGTAAGGGAGGGCGAACCGTTGCTTCTTTGTGCGGCAAGCAGATTGCAGTGAAACGCGTCATCACAGTAAGAATCTTTCCGAGAGTGAGCGAAAGGGCGAAGTAGTGAGACAACCAAGAGTCAATAGTGCAGAATAGGCCTGCAATCACGTCATTAGCTTCGCAAGAACAGCGTAAGCTACAAATTTCTTGACGTATTCACGTCGCAATGGATGAAAAGTAACCTCTATCTGGCATCCATCTCGTCCGCACGTCAACAATTCGCATTACGTAGTTGAGAAGGACATTCGAAATGGCCGAAACTCCTAAAAAAACTCGCGTTTGAATCGCTTCCTCGAATTGTCTCCCCAGTTTCACACACTCTCAAGCGAATGTCATGCGAAAAGAAGGAATTGATTTCTTGATCCCTATCTCACCAGTAGCCATGGTGAAGGTATAGAATTGCGAGTGAAGAACGGGATTCTTGCTCGTGAATATGCGGAGGAGGATAAAAGCATAGAGAACGCAGAAGATTGGTTCGAATACGTCTCCATACGCCAGCGTGAACAAGTCCAAGAATGTCATCTGGAAAGCGGAAAGTGATATCGCGACGATAAAATTGTTGGCAGAGCGATGCAACTCGAATTCACAGAGGCGAGATGACTACACGATGCGGATCGTACAATCCATCCTACATACAAGAGGCAGACAATGGGGTAGGGTAGATTGAACTTGGAAATAATGAGTGTAATTCGCCTTCTCCGCGCCTCTCCGTGCCTACGAGGAGAAACTATTAATGTGCGCGAGCTCAAGGATAGGGGAAAGGTGCCCGCTGTTCACTAGAGACGCCGCGACTATAGCTTCGAATGGCGCAGCCTGGCACCACCCAGTTTCAGCTACAAATGAATGAATGAGGAATGGAAGACAAAAAAGGCAAAAACGGGCAAGCTCAGCGCTAGGTCTGAGCAAGAAATCACTACTCAAATATTGTAGTCAATCTTTTTCGTATAGTGAGACCGAGTTTGGGAGGCTACGATAGTTGGGAGTGGAAAAGATGCTGACAATCTGACGAAATAATTGGGATGGGGATTTAACAAAGTATTATCTCATATTGTCCCTCGAGAATATGGTCATTTGTCATCTCATTATCAGCTTCACTAGATGCAGGGCATGCATACAATTTCAATAATAGGAATCCTGCGTTTATGCAGGCAGCGTTTGCTTCAGGATTCGTTTCGAAACTCGGAACTGACCACCACTTAGCAGTCGATGGTTCATCCTTGTTCGTTTAGTACTTTCTTTAATATGGTCCTCTCGAAGAAAACTTGTGAATGTGAGTTTGTTTGAATACTTATTCTAAGTAATGATGCAATCCCATTCTTCTCTGTCTTCAAACAAAACATCGTTCAATCTCGTCATCACTCACGTGCGCATCATCCATTTCCCCTTCTTTCGCTGCCCCCAAAAACGACTTGCGTCGCTAGGAAGAGAGTGCTTCTCCCCCTCCTCCTACTCCATTCTCCTCGTTAGAAGAATGGGAGAAGGAAGCTCGTTCCGGTTTCTCCCCTTCTCCTTATCCATCTAGCCCTCTTTCACGCGCCCCTAATAGATCCTTTTGCCCCATGACTTGATCTTGTTCCGTGAGGAAATGAAACCAACGACTGCTGAGAGAAGAAGGGGCGGATTCTGAGAATAGAAGGACCCTTCATAAATGCCTTCATTCTCTCAGCCCACTCTCGCTTAATTGGCAACGTTTCAAACTCGTCGAGCCTTCATTAGAAAATGCGCTCCTCGAATCTCTTTTTCACGCTTTCTCGCGCTTCATTGATTTTTTCGGACCTCGGATATTCTTATTCTGCTTAATTCCTCAGCTCATCTCCTTCGACTCCGCAGAGTACATTGTCTCACTCAGCTAGAGTCATCGCACAGAGAAGATGGCAGAAGAAGCAATCATTGCTAACCAACCACAGAGAAAGTTACCGAAAGATCCAGGTACTGTTTTTTTGCAATGATAAGTAGAACATTTTTTTTTAATATTGCAGAACTTCGGAGACGGCTGATGGAGAGACTCGGTGAAGTCATACAAACGTACAGGGACCAACCAGGGAGCACTGTCGAACAATCATCGAAAAAGTTAGGTAGGTGACAATTTTTAAGGGTTCATTGCCCCTTCTAAGGCTGATACATTGCAGAGTATCGGAAGAAGCTTATAGTGAGGCTCCGAGAAGTGTACAAGAAGATGCAGGATCTTCCGCCTTCTCCCAAGTATAGGAAGATGGAGAAGGATTTGTGGTGGTTGACGACGCCCAGCATATGGGGAGACTGCTTCGTGGTCAGTTTCGATATTCGATTGCCGCTTCAATCTATGAATAACCAACAAAATAAAATAGGTAAACTTAACAAATATCTAAACCGTCGTTATTCCTACGATAATATTCGTCACTAGTAGTCGTCATGATCACCTAACATATTTCGCCATGCACACTTTTTCTTTACCTTTCCCTAAATCGGACAAAGTTCGACGAAGTCAAAGATTTCTCCATAGTAACACTGTCTGGCAAGTTTTTGCTCGATTTCTACTAAGTTTTATCAAAGTCTGAATTTTTATCCCCGTCCCCATGGAGTTGTTTGTGACATAACTTTTAGGTTTTCACAACATTTTTGAGCGAATATTAACAATCTTTTTCGAATTCTTTTGTCCCCGCACCGTCAATTAGATGCTGGAGCCGTAATAGAGAGGGTATTTTTTTAAGAAATGGAAGTAAACCATTTCAGACTGCGGCTCTCAGGCACTTGTTGGTATTGTCTTGCTTGGGTGCGCTCTCTATTGTCATCGGCATCATATTCTACTTCACGGTACGATAGTAGAGCTCACTGTGCATTATGATGTTCATTCTACTCCACAACCGTCTCGGAATACTAAAATCTATCACATTCAAATAATTTCAGCGAGTAAACGGTCCGAATGAACTTCCGACGAAGTCCTACGTCATCGCTTATTCTTTCATTGCTGGTGGAATCTGGACGATTCTCTGGTGTTTGAGTGGATGGTATTTAGTCGATCGAGGAGTATTCTTCGTTCTCCCCTGGACATCCGGATACTTCGTCAGTTTCTATTTTTCAAACTGATTTAGCTCAAGTTTCCACGTACACTGTAGAAAAAAGCACTACTGAAAGCTAGCTATAGCTAGCAATGTAAGTTGACATCTAGTTCGTGAAACACTTGCAACATCCTGTGCTTGAGCACATTCGCAAATTGACGTTTGAGGAATAAAAAATATAATTGCAGTCGTTGAACTTTCTAATATCGATCAGCGGAGCGATCTTCTTTTTCTTCTACTCTATTTTCGGCTTAATGGTAGAGGTAAGAGATCATCAGCAAGAGTCTGGAAAGCAAGATTAGGTATCCTTAATTTCTTGAGATTTTTCGTGATACAATAATTTAAAATTCTCAGTGGTTGTAAATAGGTTTCAAACAATTATCGCATAGATAACTCCCCCAAAGTTTGTCCAAGGCTTCTCGTGAGGAACCAACCTTTTCGAAATGTATCAGATATTTGACTTATTTGACTCTAGTTACTCAAATAATGTTGTCCCAACATCAAATATTTCAGTGGAACTTTACTTTTCGCTGGTGGATTCCTATCGCGGGATTCATTATCTCCTGTTTGGGCATCTACTACAATGTCCATGCCTATCGCGTCATGAGTCGAGCACATATGGATATGCAGCACGATCACAATGTTAGTTCCATCGAATTATTTTTGACCATTACAGGTTGAATTAATAGTAGATTTGCTCCTTCCATACACAACTGAAACTATATAGATATATTCCGGGTAATAAAGTGGAAGAGTTTCGATCCTTTTCAGAACAGCCTTCGCCCTACGGAACCACCCCAGAACAATCCACCGAACCCACGACAGCCAATCAAGAACAGCAGAATAACTAATAGGAGACTAACTGTAGTGGAGGAGGAGCATGAAGTCTGAGAAAGGGGAAGGAGTTGGATAAAGCTAATTGCATCATCGATTTACTGTTGTAAGGCATGGGATGATCCGATGATGTAACGCTTGACAACTCAAGAGGTAAACATGTGAAACGGGCACGAAAACATGGTCACAGGGAGAAGCAACTACTATGACGACACGCTGAAGTACTTCAAGAGGGAGTGTGATCCATGGCAGATTGCGTTCTATTATACTGCCGTCTATCACTCTGTTTCGAAGAAGACTGAGAAATAAGATAAAATAATAGCAAACTTCCTAACATGAAGGGTACAAAATCACTTCGGAAGAAAATAAAATAGTGGATGACTCCAGGAGAGCTTATCCAAGTTTCAGTACTCTTTCGCAAATCTCTTACTACGTTTAAAAAGAGAAGCTTCTTTTCCAAGAATTAACTGCGTTTGAGGAGTAAATCGTTCTGATTTACTTTTGTGCGGCGTGAGCGAATGATTATTCCGTGAGCAGCCACTCGTTCAAGAGCAATGCCTGCTATTCAACTAGAATTTGAGTTACATCAATCATTGGCCACATCTTGAATCTATGGGGATAATGTAGTTGAAAGAGTGCTTCGATTTCACTGTACTCATGGGGCAACTACGCCGGCAGCTAAGGTTGTCTGTTTCCGACTGTGAGAAGCTTATACTTTAAAGTTTTTGAAGACACGTTTGGAAATTCATGTACTCAGGGCTCGAATGAAAGGGTTAAAAGCTTTTGCACTTATGAGAAGTACTGTGGGATGGGTTTAGAGAAGAAGTAAGGGGATTATACAATGAGTCAAGAGCCGTCGCTCATCCATGATGGTACCTAAACTGCCTTCATTTGGCCGTTCAGGTACTCGTGGCTGAGTGATAGCAAGCAAGACTGTGTTTGTATTGAATGTGAGATGAACTGGAGTACCAGATGAGCCCTTGTGATTGAGGGGAAAATTGAGCGAGGTTGCTAAGGAAGTTTCGCACCCGTTGCTATCCATAGAACGAAGGTTGTGCGAGCTAATCGATAACTGGCCTAGTTGTTTGAAAGAATGACCAAGTTGATAGATCGAGCTTGAGTGAGATGGTGTAATGAATTCAATTGGCTCATACGCCACCCATGAAGACTGTGGAACGGACAATGGAGTAAGCCAAGTGCCGTTGCTTTTCCACCGACTTTCGAAACTGCATGAGTTTCGTCATTTAGGCAACTATGGATGAGTGGCGGCGAGCGAGATTTAGAAGTTACGGGAGGGATGACTGATAGAAGAATGGACAGAGGTTGCCTGCGAAGTATCATCTCGTTGTCATGGAGCCTTGACCTTGTAGAAGTCATGCGAGTAGATCGATACACGAAATGGTCAAAGAGTGAACAGGGAGGATCTTTTTTCTCTAAATAGAATCAATGAGTAAATGTAAATGAAATGAACGAACAAAACAAATGGTCGAAGGGTCGAAGTACAGCGAATAGTTGCGTGTTAGTCTTCACTTTTCTTCTCTAACTCACGAAAGAATATTGAGTCTAAATTAGAAACTCTCTCTCTAGGAAAAAACTACAGTCCTATCTGTTTCCCTAGTGAAAACAATCCGTCCCGGCAGATACCGGACGGTCCAGGCGGTCCCAAAGTATTGATTCGACGAGGTTTGACAGTTTTGGTTGTTGTAAGACTTGCTTGCTGTTTATTATGACAGCGAAATAAATTAATTTATACTCAAAATATAGCTAATTCGAGTAGAACTATAAGTGATCTGATGAGAAAAACGAATAACTGATTGAACTCTTTTCCTCCTACAGTAATCTATTTCGCGGATAATTGTGGGCAAGTTCAGTCCATTCGGAGAGTGATGGTCACGGTAAATCTCTTTCTCCCTCTGCACGTACCCCTTTTCCCGGTTTCGTATTGTTTCTCCAACATTATTGTTACATAACGTTATAGTTCATCTGTATCTTGGCTATCGAAGAGTGCTCTGTATATGATATTTGCATTCATGTGGGGAGTGGGATGTGATTTTCTTCTACAATTCGCTTCGGACCGCTCTCAGTCATTCTTAACTACCTCAACATCTTCATCATTCAGTTGAGGCGTCAAGAAAGACTAAGAGTACTGTGTCCAAGTGAACAGAGTTGGAAAGGGAATGCGGGAGTGTTTAGTGTGTTCATCAGGGGTCTTTCTTAATGTTCATGGGAAGAGGAAGGAGATGAAGCGACTGAGGTACTGATGAGACTGAGTGGATGAGCGAGAAAAAGGGGAGGAGTTATCAGATGAGTCTCGTGTTTGTCTCTGTCTCGAGTGCATTTCCATGGCTGATATCACGCGAGATGAGTAGTCTGCTCTCGATGTTTCATTATCTCTTTCCTTCTCTCACTCACTATAGAGTAGTAGGAAAGAATGAGTAAGTACATTACTATCACGCGGTAATACGTGAGGGTTGTTTGGGGAGTCTCGTGTTTGATGCTATCCGTAGTATACCTGTCTTACTATACGAAACTACGAAGTCGTACGAAACAATCGATATAGGAGATGAGTAGAGGAGGGGAAGTGAGACTCTCCGTTGTCTACATTGTTCGCTTGAATTAAAAACACGAAGTGGATTGGGTAAATGGAGTCCCTAAGAGATGGAGGGAGCTCCTTAGAAAATCTGAATAGTAAATGGAGGAACCGACGGAATGATCAGATGTTAATAATTAATTTTGTGGATTCGTAGTATGCTGAAGATGCTCATTGTTCAGAATCATACTATCACATCCTTCAATTTCCTACTTTCTACTGACCTCAATGATGAGATGACAAACATATTTTAACATTAAAAAATATTTATTCCGTAGAGCATTAAAGATATAACCAACGAGTAAGTTGAAATCTCGTCAAGAGTGTCAAGGAGGTTCAGACGTATTGCCGATAAGTGTTTCCTGGATTTGCTCCAGTCGCTTCCTCGACAATTTCGATTACCTTGAAAATCATGTGTATTGCGCAGAAATTGAATAAAACATGCCTCTCGTTTTGTGAATTCATTCTCACCGAATCGAACGCTGCTCTTGCTAGAATCACATACATAGAAAGCCTTTGACCTGAAACATTATCTCGGTTCTATCGTTTACCATTGTCGCAAGGAAGGAGCAAACCGAGGAAACATAATAGATTGACCAGGTTCTAGAGCCATCAATTCAGAAGCGGAATGCGGACAATGGAGATACATAAAACCTCTCACAAATAACTCATCTAAGGGCAAGAATCAGCCACTTCAGCAAGGGTTTTGCAGCTTTCATTCCATGAGTACGGATCATATATTCGGAGCGGGCATTCATACAGTGGATGTATTTGACAGTGAAGTACCACTGTAATTGATGTATTGTTTTGAAAACTGGAACTGCCCAAATAAGGTCACTTTCCCATTGCGAGTTTTAATGAAAACCGGTTCTAAAATTATGCACACTTTGGATGATTCTCAAGCAGTAAACACAACAAGAGAGTAAGCAAATTGAAGAGTGACTGCACAATAATCTCACTTGAAAGTCCGGACCTCGCTCAGATGAAGGGCTTAGAATGTACGCGTAAACGGCGAACTTAAGCTCACTTTCCGGAAACTGTAAAAATTTCAACAATCTGCATCAAGCCCTGTGCCAAGACATCACCGCGCTAAGAAGAGGATATAAAAAGATTTCGAATTACCGGATCCAAACATATATCCACAACTGAGAAATATCTGTTGATTACGAGTCGAGGAATGGAGGTCATGTGGCATGTTGGTTTCAGCATTTCAAATAGCTGAAAAAAGAAATATTCAATTAGGCTATGATCTTCGCGTGACTTATCAGTGTTTTTATCAAGTCAACCCATTCTGTTTCTGCCGAGTTAGAAAAGATTAGAAAAGCCTGCTCGTGCCTCGACGTATCATATAATTCAACAGGCAATCAATGCCGCGAACGCACCAACCCCAAAAATCACTTACGATGGAGGAACGTTAATCGAAGAAACAAAATAACCTCGAGCTCGCTCACTACTTTTCCCTGATAAGTGAACCACGGATCAGTTAGATTTGTTTGTCTTTGGAATCGGCAAACAGTTACCGAACGCCAAAGAACATTGGATGAGATCTTCTGGATGATTTCCTACAAAAAAGAAAAGCAGCAAAAAGGAATCACACTACAACTGTTTAACGCACATGCAGAATACCCTTACCTCAAGAGTGAATTCACGTATGAGGAAGGAACCGTGTGATTTGTGGACAATGACTCGATCTTCCAGGATATACCACTGGAAACAATGCATTTGATTTGTCTGTATTTCTCTAATGAACTTCGTCAGATCTATTCTTTTCAGCGATGGAGGTCACACGGCAACTTGAAGTAAACACAACAAGTTTGAGGTACTATACACGCAACACGATATTTTAGTTCTCTTACAGGAATGAAGCATGTTTGTGTGGAGCGAGTTGGGAAATTCGTTTTTTACAATATAAAATTCGGCTCACATCGATTTCTTTGCCGTTGCACTTAGCTTGGATACGACAGAGAGCACGATTACTGAACGGGCGAATACCCTGAAAGATCATCATTCACATAAACCACCGTTTGTGCCTTTCCTACCAAATCAGAAATGCAACCGCTGCTAAGGATTGAGAGTATTTATGAGTAATTACCGTGTCCTTGTGGAGCTCACTGATCATGAGCCCGGTTAGGATCTGCTTGGGTTCCTTCACATCAGAAGCCATTACTCGTGCCAGCATCGACCTTGAAGTGGCGGAAAGGCTACGGTAACTGCGGGCATCCAGCGTCTTGATAATCTTGCGAAAAGGAAGATCCGGAAGAGTCAAGAGAGGACTTGGACCTGTATTCATAAATAGAGCTGACTTTTTATTCCCGAACTGTTGAATCTAATCTTATTTTCTATCTTCTATTTATCTCGTTCAGGAATTCTACTTTTGATATCTTCGGAAACAAGGTATTGGATCCTCACCTTCAATAGGCCACTCGCATTCATTGAGTCTTCTTATTTGCGGGCGCTCGTAGAAGAGATTCACTCTTTTGCTGCCCTTCTCCTCCTCCTCGCTCTTCTTCTGATCACGACCATCACTTGGAAGAGCGGATTCATCAATCGTGTTCTCAGCATCGTCAACTTTGACAGGAAGCTCCGTTCGCTTAATCGGTTCAATGCGAATGCTCGTGCCATAAACGAGAGTGGAGTTACCACAACCCATTGTAGTAATTATCTGCAAATCAAGAGACTTGAGTGTACGAGTGAAGCGTGTTCTCCGTGGAAGAAGGATAAGAAATCGACTATATAGAAGACTAGTATCAAAGGATTTAAGGCGTTAAAGTAAGTTAGAAAATGGATGATAGTCTGTTAGAGACTCTCTAGATGAGGCCTATCACCCTAGCAACTATCCTGACTGCTCCTCTCTTGCGCCTAGAGACATCGCCGAATTTAGAAATCGAATACTATAGAGAGTTGCAGAGAAGCTCGGTAAGACTGCATGCATTAACAGAGAACACAAGTGAGGAGCGTGCATATCATAAAGTAATATAAATTGGATGGTTATCTTAATTTCCAATCGTTCACATTCAAGTGATATCCTCTTTCGTGGGGTTAGCAAATATGTTCTTTTCACGGCTCAGTTATCAATGGTTGCGCGGCAGTACTGGAACGATGCTGTTGGGGAAGTAACAGTGCCATTTCCTTAGAGTATTCACCTATGAAAGTCACGATGGATATGGATCCTCTATCAAGGTCCAGGGATAGACCTTTTTAAAGGGAAGGGAGATGCCACTTTCTACTGTTATCCATTACGGATTGCTCTCGGGCCATTCGCCTTTGCTCAACAGCTTCATTATTCTGTTGGAGCATAGAAATGGCCTAAGAGTCCTTCATCCGTAGGAAGAGAAGGGAATGAGAGGAGATACAATGGAGATGCTTACACATATACTAATCCGGTTCAATACTTCAATGTAGGGGGTCTTTCGTTGTCACAACTCCTCTGAAGCAGCATAGGATGTGAGTGGACTCAATGAATGGCTGAGGTGAAGGGGAGGAGTTACATTTCAACATCGTGCTTGTTTATATCCATAGTGCATTCACATGACTGAAATCACGCAGGAAGGATTATCTTCCTCTCGATTATCCATGCTCTCTATCCATTTTCCATTTTCACTCTCTTTTTTCACGTCGTGCGTTGATCCATCCTTGAGGAAGAGAGTAAGAGACGTACAGAACATAGATCAACCAACTAGTAGATGTTCAAAAGTGAACATAAAACTACACAAGATACTTATCAGATCCATTCATGTATCTCAACCGATTTTGAGAGAAAGATGATACAGACCAAAATAATTAACACCCTCTTCATTTTTTGCCTAAGCACACCCTGATTCTACCCCAATTCTCTAAAATTACTTCCAGGGATGCCTTCGAGTACAATATTCCTACATTTTCTCAGTTGAATGTAGAACACTTAATCATATCTGTTAACTCAGCAGGGATCCTTGTTGTCAATATCTCTGAGATGTCCTTCTTTTCTTTCTGAACGGGGCACACTTCGCGACTCGCGCAAGCAAAGGAGGACTGAACTCTCTGCGGATAGCTCTGTGGCATTTCGGAGAACCTCCACAGCTTCCATTACTGTGTAGAGGTCTCGGAGCTGCCTCAGAGAACAAGATCCAATTGGAGGACAAGTGGATGGAATGAAGGGTCGGATTCAGCACTTATTCATGATATTGAGACCTTTGGGGATTCAGCAACAAGAAGGATCGGGCTATCCAAGAGCCATCACCCGATCTCGAATTGCCAAACTGCACTAGTCTTGCAGTTGAGCTCATTCTGACTGAGTGACGGCACGCATGGCTCATGAATAGGTAGAATTCGGATGCTGGGATGTTTTTTTTTCGGGATGGGATAATTGGTTGTTATTTTGCAGTTGGTGTTGTTCTTTTAGCGTGACTTTCTAGAGGAAGAATGTATCCTTGACGAAATTGAGTGAATTTTGAGGAGGATTTGTGAAGACGAGAGAGCTACTAGGACTACTATCTGTCGACTGAGGAATACTAGGCATGAACTAGGAAGCCAGATTAACGTTTCTCTCTCTCTCTTTGGTGAGGGCAGGAAATGAGATGGGAGAAGAAGAGGAGAGGAGGAGTGAGAGGTGGGGCTCTATCAATTCAGGGAGAGCCGCCGGAAAGAGAGGAAGAGTGAGGAATTACGAAGGAAATTGAAGGCAGTTTACCATTCTTTCGGTATTTATCCGGCACTCTGATAGTTCGCCTGAAGTGAGTCGGTAGCTTTGCGGAATCCGAGTCCAACGCGGAAAGAAATGCAAGATATGCAGAATCATCATTGTATTAGGAGAGAAAAGTGTGTTCTCACACAGAGGATTCGAGGCAAATGTTTAGAGGTAGTCCGCCTTCAAGGAATGTCATATTCGTTTCGTCATTCCTCAATACAAATACTGCTGGAGCACCTCGTTAGATTCACAAATTTATCAAAAAAAGATAGATCGCACGGAAAATCGTCATCGCACACATGTTCTTGTCGGAAATCTTTTAAAAAATGACTATGCGCCAATTTGAGAGTCAACGATTATTTACTTTGAACACATTGAAGTACAGTTAAGGACGAAAATCAGTGATACCGTTTCCATTCGAAGCTTTCTGTAACGAAATGTATAATGTTTAACGGCTAGAGTCATGCAAGGTGCAGTTGTGAACACAAAAGGACACACCACAGGGGACGGATACTTCTTGGAAATTCAGCCCCTCGCAATTAATGCTTCTTTCAAATTTACCGCTTCGGAGGGTCGGAAGGCTTGATTGACTTCAGAGGATTGGGGATTGGCGGCTTCAGGATGAAAGGGAAGAACATTACCATCTCAATCTTCTCACAAAAACTGGAATCGAAATTGTCTTGCTCGTATCTGGGCTGGCCTTATTAGTCGGCAGATCCTTTGCTGTCATTCTTCAATTGTGCTCGACGAGCCATCCCAACCTCTTGAATATGTTCGAAGTTTTCGCCAATTTCAAGGATCCGGAGTTCGTCAGAAACCTCTTCTTGTTCATGTTCATTGTAAGTTTATTGTTGCTTGGCCTGTATTTTTAAGATAAAATCAATCAAGTTCACGGACCAAACTCGCTATTCATGTGCAAAACGATCACTCAGATCGTCGGATGTCTCGTCTGGTGGTGTCCATGCAACCACGAAAGTGCTGATGAGCAGAGAGCGAAGGAGTCGGATGTAAGATCTAATTCCGTTTCATTCACGAACAATCTGTATTGTTCAGTTGTAACTAAAACATTTCCTCCTTTCTCCTGATACTGTAAAACAAGGGGCCCTCCTGCACACTTCCGGATACTAAAGTGGATATGAATTGTGTTTCATAAATTACCTAAATATAATGGGATTTCCTATGATGGGGGACGGTTGATATCGGGAGTGGATGATGAATATTGGGAGAGTTGGGAATTTTCAGGAATTACGAACAATTGCAGGAGAGACGCGAACTCGCGAGCCTCTTGGCGAGAAGAGCGCGGCGAATGAGAAATTCATCTCTTCTCAGGGGTCAACCATTTACTTTATTCATTCAAAATGATCATGTTTCAGATCATCGCATTGGATTCGATAACAGGAACAATGGGCATGTCTACGAAGTTTGATCCACAATCGGAACTAGTTCAAGAATTGGTCTCATAATGTCGGGGAGGTGATAAAGGCGATGCTTAATATGGATTTCCCTTGTATATTACATATTATCTCAATAACCTTTATCTTCAGCCATTTTCTTCGTCGTAATCAGCCTCGCGGCGAATTAGCAATGGGTCTGTGGTGTAATTTAAGATCAAAACGGTCGCCGCTTCATTAAGAAAACGAAAAGGGCTCCTAAATACATGCAAATTTTGTCACAGATGGGAAATGGAAGATGAACAAGCCTCAAAAGACTCGAGGCGGGGGTATGTTCTTTAAGTTTCAATAATATTTTGGCAAGGACTTTCACTTTCGTTGGACAACACCGACGAGATTTAGCATCTCGCATTCTGGCTTGCGTTGAGTAAGTTATGGTTGTGTGATTATTTAGATGCGAGTTCCACTTAGGTCGAAATGACAAGTGGCGAGTGGCGAGAAGTAGAGCATCGAAGAACCTGAAAACCGACCCTTGACTTGTATTTACTTAATTTTTAATTTCATACGTGTGAACATGCGCAGGGAGTAGTCGTAACGAGAACCTCAAGGTGGAAGATCGACTTCAGAAGTACTGCTAACTAGGTACAAATCATTCATGACAGCAACTTCAATAGCCATCTATAATATTGGTTTACAATCTTAAAAGTGAGTAGAAAGTAGTTTGATCTTCATTTTGCTCCATTCTCCACTTTCTCTATCCCTCTACTGAATACTCAAAAGTATTTGTGTAATATACGATTTAAGTATACCTCATGGATCATAAAGAGCCCTCTGGTCCTTCTCAGTAGACATTTCCCCTATGGCCTTTCTCAGTACCCTCTGGTCATACTCCTTGGAAATAATTCTTTGTTTGATGGCCGAGGTCCTTTCCATCTTTTTGCAATCAGAAACATTATTTTTCACCTTCTCTATCAACTTTTCCATAATTTTATACAAATTGGAATTCTTTCCGCAAGATATTCGATTTCTAAATCCGGGATCGAATGTTTTTTTGGTTCACAAACAACATTGTTATTCGAAGCTTTATGGAGGAGTTATGGTAAAATAGGGTGTGCACAGTTACACAGCAATTGGATTGCAATGGCGAATTTGAACTTCGGCAATGAGGGGGGATATATTGGGTATGGTGCGTGTTCGATGTCAATAATCAGGGTTGATACCGCAGTGGAATATGAAAAGAATACAGCAACTAACATTAGCAGAGAGAGAAATAAGAAAAATTTCTATGAATTTGAGTAAAAATGGAGCACAATAGACGGAGAAGAAGTCGTTATGGAGGACAATTAGATGGAAAAGAGATTAATCGGCAGATGATTTGTGCTTTTTATTCTCAGGCTCTGCAGTCTCCTCTTGATCGTCATTTCCTTGATTGAGATTGATGGATTCCGTAAGTGACGACGATGGCATGGAGACAGATTGAATCTGGTTAGGAGTATGAACGGGATGGACAACGGGAGTGGTTGGACGAAGGAATGGTTCCAGATTGTCGTGTTCATCTTGCTCCATCGTCTCTCCGTCTTCATGTTCATCTTCTCCATATTCTACTTCTTCAGCTCCCTCAGATTCTGCAATATCTTGATATACTCACTGCGTTTCATTTCTCCCTTTTTTCAATTACATTATTTCTCGTAACCCTCCTCAACCCATTTTCCCCTCGGGTTCTCACCTTCGGCTAACTCTCCAGAGAGATTGTCGTCATCGAAGTATTCTTCTTCCTCTTCTTCTTCCTCTTCTTCTTCGTCATCTGAATAAGCAAAAACTCCTTAGTTCGCCACCTCACACTTACACTCTTCGTCACTCATCGATAAATCATCTTCTTCATCAAACTTTGTATAGAGAGTTTTATTGTGATCGGTCTCTGGCACGGAGTCAATACGCTGCCGAATGAAAGGTTTACTGCAATGAGGATGATTATTTAAACTGAATGTATGTGTATTAACAACTCATGAATAGCCATGCTCACCTTTGATCGCGAGGGAGTCTCGATTCTGCTCGGAGTCTAAGTGGTTCATTCATCATTATCGTAGCGTAAGCACAGTCAAACATAGTAGGCACTGCATTCACTGTAACGGAAGCATTGCTTCGAAAAAACATTGAAAACTCACTCAGTTGGAATGTTAGGATGAAACATCGGCCGTCTGAGCGTTGACTGGAGTGAATCTCTTTCAAATACTATCCATTCAACAGGACTCACTGTGCGCGATTACGGGAAAGTTGAGTTATGATGTAGAAGCGATTTCCACATGCGACGAACGAATTTCTGTAAGGTCTGAAGCACAAGTGGCGAGAAGTATACCATTGAAAAACCTGAAAAGAGAGATCCGTTTCTCTGTTACATTAGCGAACAAATGCTCACGTTTATAAATTTACTGAGCGAATTCTCAAAACGGAAGAGCTTGAGCAAAAAGAGTGACTTTTTAGGTGCAGATGTGATGATGTAGGCAGTATCATTGACAACAACTGTGAAAATAGGATTACTTCTACTCTTCGACTTTTGACCCAGACGATTCTCTCAGAGTTTTCCTCCGTATCTTTCTCATTCCTCAAGAAACTTCTCACTCGAGGCGGTCTAGTCTCGGCCATATATCGAAAGGTTACCATTCGCCTCCCTAATGTGAATGCTCACTCACATCTCATGGAGTTGTCGATATAGATATTGTCTTCGATCTTCACTCCGCTCCATTCCCCACTCTCTCTGTTCATCCACTGAAAGAATACATATAACTCAGGAACATAATAATGATATTCGATTCAATTTGTCGAGCAATATTTTTCGATGGGATCACTAAAATGTTCAATCAGGTTTTACATTATTTTAATACTTCAGTCGTCAGCATACAACCTGGTATGAACAAGTGTTTGCTGCATTGTGGTGTATTCATGTCATTCTGCTTTCAAAACAATCAAAGAAAATAGAAAAAATAGTTTATCAAAGAAAATGCTCACCGATAAGTGTTCTTCCGAAATGGAGAACAGGTGCTTGCCGCATTGCGGTGTATCCATGTCGTTCTCGACACGAGGGGCGATCTGAACGATTTCATTACAATTCAGGAGCTGAACAGTTTTTACAGCAAATCTGTACTTCTTAGGTTCAGATATGTATTTATGTACAGAAACCCATCTCTAATTGAGCAGTATTTTACAGGAGAGCACCGTGAAGAGGAGACACATTTGAACCCGTTTTCAAAGGAGTATGACTACGGCTCTTGAACATAGATTAACATCGAAGTCACAAAGAAGACGTCGTATTGTAACCTAAACTTTGATAGGGTACCGTATACTTTACGTAACCTTCTCTAAGAAGGCTATTTCCTATGCTCATAAAGCAACTGTCGTAATTGACAGCTGGATCGGACAGTACAGAGCACGGATCTAACAGACAAAAATTAGTTGTTCTAAACTAAAAAATACATGATGACGGTCAAGCCTGAAGAAATTAGTAGCGCAAATATATCTAGTAATGTAGTAGATGCCAGAGTTCCAACTGTCTTTGTACGTACAGAATCAGATCTGAGGTGGGAATTGTGCATTCAGTAAGTACTGTTTGAGGAAGGGGATTGAGATCTTCGTAGTTTTCTTAGTTTTTAATACTCTTGTTAAAAATCATTCAATAGAGATTGTTTTCAAAAAGATGGAACTTCAAGCACATACGTTAATCGCATATCTCTTCCACACCTTCGTGACGAGATCGAGCACGAATGAGAAATTCATTATATTTCCATCTACAATACACATAATTATTTTGTTTATTTTACTTTTTGAGGCTAAAATGGGGTTTTTTGAAATATAAATATCTTGCGATATTTTAATAAATGGTGAAATACGTGTTAACGATGAAGTTCTCGTTTACTTGTGGTTGGGGAAATGTTAAAAAGAACATTTTCGTCAACACTCAACATAAACCAGGCAATATTTTATAACATCCATACCGTAGTCATCAGGATCTTCAACGCCATTGACTTCTTGGTTGCTTCCAAAATGAGAAATAATAATGTAGTGAGATGCCTCTGGAACATGTGTCGATGTTCAAATGTGAAAACGGACGAATATTCAGCAAAGTAATCAAGACATGGAATACGTGAGCGCGAACACGTTGCTCTATATTCCATGAATTAGTAAAAACTTACCAGTACTAAATTTTCCTGTGCGGGTGAAATCACTAGGAGGCTCCGGACCGGTGGTTCGGACGATCTTCCAGTTGAATTGTTCTCCATCTGCAAATTTAGCCATCTACTCTCTCTTTCACTCTGTTACAGTGATAAACAGTAATATGAAACCCCCAATCCCAATCGCATTGCTAACTGTGGTCGTAAATGTCATGTCCGATTTGCACACCGTATTCCCACGCGGTAATAATTGTAGTCAACTTAATCATTAATGGGTTAACTTGTGCCCACCGAAGGTTCCCGTAGCCATCCCTGTATATCCATCGGAAGAGATCCATGTGTACGGAATTCCACCGTGAACAATCACTTCGAATATTTTCACGGGCGAATCAATTCCCTGTAATAAGAAAGAGATCATGCTGGAATGCACATAAACCATTCAGTACAATATTTGTAGTAATGCTTTCAAGTTAGGTATAATTTTGAGAGATTCAACTTGCAACTTACTTGAAAGTGCATAGGAACCTTCTTAGTTGAATAGTTCTCTATAAATAGAATTTTTTGACAATGAGTTGTGAATCTAAAAACCTACTTGTTTCCACCATTATAATGTTCTCCATATCGGAACCAACAATTACGAAAATTGATTCTCGTAAGCAAAACTGAAAACAGACGTCGTTAAGATATTTGGAAAGGAACTTGCCGATATTCTGATAAACCAGAATTCTTTTGAGCTGAGTTTAACAATATTTTCTTCTAAAAGCAGCATTCTGAATGGAAAAGTCGTTAGTAATACGTTCACAGAATTACAATGTGCGCCATCCACAAGCTACAGAGATATGAGAAAGCGACCATTACGCATTTTGGTTCATAAACAACTGTGTTAGTCCCAGCTTTATCGACAGTAATTGTAGTTACACGTGATTTGTTGAAAGACATCGTTACATTACATTCGATACAATGATGAGAAAAATGAAGCACACTGGAGAGGCACAAGAATTAGTAGTCTTCGAGGTCTGGTGTCCTCGTTTCAATGCTACTCTTCCATTCCATCTCATTTTGTCCACTCTTCAAGTGAGTCGGCAACCCTTCGATGGAAACCGATCCTACTGCATCTCTCTGAGTAACAACTTTCGATACGAAAGGGCGTTTTTGCTGCATCAGAAGCCCACCTTCTCCCTTCATGAATTTGGAGACACAATGATCTTTTGAATCAGACTGCACATAGTAGTTGCAAGTACTCCTTCCATTTCCTCTATTAAAAAGTCGGTCAATCCATCCGTGAATAGCCATTGAAGACGCTTTTTGTGGCAAAATAACATCACATCCCATCCATCTATTCATTAAACTTTTAATGGATATCGTTCCTTCCAACCGACCTTTACCAAGAGTTAATTCAAACCGTTTTTCACGATTCTTCTTCCTCACCGATTCCTATTTTATGCTACTTGTATCTTAAAAGGAAAATCAGCTTTTGAGAATGCGGAAGTAACCGCGTCCGTTCACACAACCACATACGAGTGAAGAGTGCATACTTTCGTAGCTATCTGGAATGTAGGAAGTACTGGTAGCAGTCTGCTATAAGGAAGTAGGATACTGTAGTCGATCCTACTTAGATCTTGCTCTCAAAGGGGAAGGGGTTTAATAGAACAGGCTCGATCGAACTTTCGGTACCCCATCGTGATATGCTCACTTCACTCTCAACGGCCAGTGAGCAATCGAGATCAGGTGCGGAAAAATATCGATTGTGTATTCGGGACAAGGAAGAGAATGGTGTAATCATATAAATAGGAATGAGTTTTGAAAGGCCCGATCTCGATCGCAGCCTTGCCCTACTGTAGCTGTCAGGTGTTTTATATCAAGGTTAATTCAAGAGCGCTCGATCGATCTTTCGGTACCCCATCAGGATATGCTCACTCGATTCTCAATGGGCAGTGAGCAATCAAGATCAGGTGCCGAATGATAGATGCCGGTATCAGATGAGGAGAGCGAGATTGGGGAGTTAAGCCTCGGGAGAACTGACTACGGGTGTGAAGGGCCGGGGGATTAGGAGGGACGCCTAATGGGATGGGGAGGTGATAGAGGGTGCCCAATAAGGAAGAGGTACGAGGGAGATGAAGGGAAGGCAAGGAGGCACCCACTGGGGAGTGGGAATGCCGCCTAACGGAGGGAAGTCAAAAAGTTTAGATAAATTACTGCCTCTAGCCATATTGGGGTCTTCTACGCAATCGATCTTTCGGTACCCCATCTGGATATGTTCACTATACGCTCAATGGCCAATGAACAATCGAGATCAGGTGCCGAATGATAATCGATCGGGCGAAGGGAGAAGAGGGAAAAAGAAGTCACTGAAGATGGATTGAGAAGAGTAGACTCCAATTTCCGCTGTTTCCTCCTCTACTGACAGCTCTCCCTGGATTGATAGGACACTTTCGATGCCTCCTCTTCAGTAGACTTCTCCCATCAAATTTCCGGATCCAACACACTGCTTTGAGATCTCTCTCCCCTACTACAGTAAGAAAAAACTATCAGTTAGTCGACTCTCGCATCCAGTGGAGTGCGCACACGCTGGAATTGTCAGTTCCCTAATCTCTCTTCAAGCATAAACCTCAACCATCGAATCATTCCCTCCACTCCTTTTAGACCCCAGAGGGGGCCTTCTCCTTTCATGGCATCCATGGCAACTCTTTTCCATTCATCCCCATATACATTCATACTAATCCCTTCCCTGAGCATTTTTCAGTCAAAGTCAGCTATACTACGAATCAATCTTAATAGTTTCCTCCTCGTCTAGTCATCAGAAGTCTCTCCCTCCAAAACCTACAATCTCTTCCCCAACCCTTCAATCGGTCTTTGATCTCTGTGGTTATTCCGTCACCTCTATTCAGTAATAAAGCAGTAGAGGTGGCGCTAATGGCCGCAGAGCGGTCTGTTCGCTTCCATTCCCATCCTGTTCCTCATCTACAGTCATCTTTGCCGTCATTCAGTCAGAATAAGCTGAACTCCTTTTCCAGTGGTAGTTCGGCTCTTGTGAGTGAATGCCGGCTCTTGACTTGGCTACTTCTCTTTTCCGATCTTCCTAATCGATAATGTATCTATGTGGAATTACTAGCCATAACCTAAAGATTTCCTCCCCATCCATAGCTTCTTCTCCTTCCCGATCGATAGAGACCCCGTATCCAGGAAATTGAGTCCGTATCTCCCTCTCTTATCTCCCTCGTGATATCTCTCCCCTCGGAATCAGGCATCCTACGAGAGAAGGTTCATTCCCACCAATCAATAATGTTTCGTGAGCCTCTATTCCCTTATCTCCCATCGTGCTCCATCCCTCTACTCAACCAGCCAGCGGTTCATGGAAGATGTCAAGTCCATTTCGACCTCCTACACTTGAGTTCTATACACCGTTGGAGTTGTATGGTGCTCATGTCTAGGGAGCCGAGACGACTAATCATCGCCCCATACACATTCCATGAAACCATCATTAGTCATCGGAGCGAAATTTACCTCCAAAAGAATTATACCTCTCTTAAAATAGAGAACATCCCACGTATGAATGCTCTTTCCTTTTTATGACGCCGACAATAATCCTGCGCGCATCTCCTTTCAAGTATAGCAGCTGCTACCCTGGCAACCCCCTTCCCCTCCACTCATCTCACCTGTCTTCCTTCCCTGTGGCTTTTGTCATCCTTCCCTATGACGTTTGCCATCTTTCCCTGTGGCTACGCTCGAAGTCAGTCATGATCTCGTCACCTTGCCTACTTCCCCCCTCTAATGGATCCACAGCTCTAAGACGAATCCGAGACCTGAACAAATATTGGGAGTTGTACAGGCTCGTGAATTCATCTCAGAGCGGTCCCTGCATTTCGAATCAACCCTCAAAGATCTGTTATAATATGTAAAACAATAACAATTTCTATTCGCCACAGTACTTTTCAAATCTACAGCGGACGGCGCACTATAGACAAAAGAAAAACGCCGAGAAATAAAGGGAAGGGGTTTTATTAATAATTTCTCAAAAGTAGCACCACTGCCACTCAAATCTCATCTTTCCCTCTGGGATTAGATGTCAGTCGATCATGGTCTTGTCACCCGCCAAATTCCCTGCCCTTCCCACTCCTCTAATGGATCCACAACACTAGGGCGTATCCGAGACATGATCAAACATTTGGAGTTGTACAGGCTCGTGAATTCACCGCAGAGTGATCGGAAGACATCGAAAATCCCTTGAAACTCTCAAAGAAAATGTAAAAGATCCCCTGTCCCTAGTGAAATTGATATTCGCTACGTATGCCTAGAATTAATGAAAGTATTTGTTCTGTGCTCGTTGACCTACTCTCTTTTTTTTTAAATCGCAACGCCGCATATTTGAATTATTGTTGAGAATGATGCAAAGAGATCAGAATAGCTAGGCAATTTCTTCGAGTCTTTCCTGCAAATATATTTTCGTTACTTAATTAGGCTCACTTGCATGGAATAGAGTTAGTATGTCCAAACACGAATCGATGTTCTCCAGCGATATGTTAGAGATTTCCACATAGGCTCACTTGAAACAGCACAAACTTCAATCATCTGCAATTAGAATATTTAAATTAGAATATTTTTATATAAATAATAATTGATTAGAAAGTTATGCTATGACAAATACGCGTGGTTACGAAGGAATCGTAGTAGCACTTGCATGGGATAGCGTCAGTGTTCGCATATTTGAATTATTGATTAGAATAACACGAATAGATCGAGAAAACTAAGCAATTTCTTAAAGTCTTTCCTGCAAATATATTTCCGTTACTTAATTATTCTCACTTGCATGTAATAGCGTAAGTAATCTTGTCCAAAATAGTATCGATCCTCTCCAGCGAATATAATTGCGAAAAAGAAAATGATTTCCAAACAGGCCCTCTTGAAGCAGCACAAACTTCAATCACCTGCAATTATAATAATCAAATATTATTCATATGAATTAGAATTGATTAGAAAGTTGAACTATGCGCGTGGTTACGAAGTAATCGTGACAGTTGATGTCAGCTACGGTTATCTATTTCGATCAAAACAATCACTGCTATCAAACCGTAAGAGAGTGACGAAACTATGGTCACGGTCATTCAATCGATCGAAGTTGCCCAGAACGAGGGGAGTGAGAATGAGAGTGGGGCGAGGGGCACATCCAACGCTTCACATTAAACCCAATCAGTGTAATGAGTCAACTGCTAAAATCGGTTGAGCCCTACCGGAAGCGATTTTCGCCAAGAATTCAATCACAAATGAATATATTTCTAAAAGAAAACTAATTTCTAAGCTAAATGATGGTAAAGTGCAATAAATAATCTGTTCTCACCATTATCAATAATTATTCTTGCTGCAGCGAAGAGAAAAAGATAATATCGACACATTTCGAATTGTTGAATAGATAGGTAACTACGAGGACATTATTTTCTGCAATGGGACATATTTTGATTGATTCGATTTGATCGAAAAAGCCACTTGATAAACGTTACTTTGAAGTCAATAACTGAGCTGAATGCGTCCTTCGCTGACACGCATCGACACTCGTATTGTACTCCATCCTCATCTGTTCCTCGTCACTCGATTTGACCTTCAAGGGCATGAATATATTCAAATCAACGGCACTAACAACGCGAAAAAATGCTGAAAACACGAAAGATCGACGACAGGGAATGACATCAGCCTGTGTTATCACTCTTGACCAATTCAGGCGGTGGTATCACTGCGAGTGGAAGGCATCAACCCGAGTAAGCACAGTCGATCGATAGAGTGAGAGAGACGCCGAGTGAGAGAGTGGAAGAGAGGGAAGGGAGTAATCGAGAGAATGACCCATCTTGTGACAGCCACGCCTTTGAACGGAATGTAATGAGTGAATATCGAGTGGAAATCAGTAACCAAAACTGTACATGGACTGAAGAATGATTCTAAGGCTTTCAGTGATGCACGAAAAGTAAATATAGCGAACAACGAGCAAACCCAGGGCTGAGCCTTCAAGGCCGTCTCGTTGTAGTTAGTACCCAGCCGGAGCCGGGGTTTAGGAACCTCCCGTTTGGAAGAACAAACGTGTAAATAGAATCGTTTTGTGGTTTAAAATGTTCGCAATCGTCATAATGATATCGTACGAGCAAATAAACTATCAAAATTGAATCAAAGTATCGAAAACAAAATATTTTTGTATAAATAACGAATCTGCCCGAACTCGAATTTCCCGTGGTGTAGTCACCGTAATTGGTGTATTCTTCCGCACAGTGCGCGCAAGCAACGGGTTTGAATCGTTTATATGCGTTTATCTTTTATTTATCATTGATTATCAACATGCCAGCTGCTTGCAGGACTCGATCAGGCCCAGTTTGCACTCGTCGTTGTATTCGCACACTTCCTCTATCCCTACTTACGACGATCGCAAATGGTGAACTGACCCGACCTTTGCTCGCGTTGTTTATGTTCAGATAATCGATAATTAATTAAATTAAGACCTACTCTGTCCTCATCGCACACTAGAGAGTGGCTCGACAGGTTATCTTCGACTTAGGAAAGGCCCTTAGCGAATATGAGGCTTAATCAGTAATGGTACGCTGTCCTGCTGTGCAAAATATTGTTTTATGGTTTTAATTTAATATTCACCTTTCAAAATAATATGCAATCAATTTAGGCTGATTTCCTTCTTCACCACGCAATGGAATCATACTGAGGACTCCTCATCGCTGAAGAATAACGTCTCGGACATGTACTAAACTCGTGAACTAATCATGGTAAGCTATTGAGAGTCTTTTTGATCTATCTATTTTCCATCGTATCCTCACAATATTGATTTATTCAGGCTTCCAAGCACTGTGAACACGCTTCCGTTTCCCCTCACAGTCCATATGCACTGACTAATACCTTAATTTTTGCTGATCTATCTCAATTGAGGGTTTATTTGTCCGTTTTCGTTCGTTTCCTTGTGTCTCTCCACGTTCTCTTTGCGTAAACAACACCCATTCGGACAGAGTTGGGAGTGTGTAGCAAGGGGCATCCATGATGAGAGAGCGAGGAAAGACGAGAGAATCCAGACAAGCAGAGGTGCCGACCCCATACTCTTCCTCCCTCTGCCCCCTCACCTCTTCCCTCTCCCCGCCATCTCTCATTCATCCCTCACAATTCCTTGCATCTTTCTCATATCTGTCTGTTGCCATCTCTACCTTATCTCGGGAGGCTCGCCCATATCTCTCTTGTCCCTGTCCTCGTCCCTTCGATGGAATATTATTCGAGTGGAGGGGGCAATGTCACGCTTTGGGTATTTCGAACGCACTGAATTCGTTGATACGTCTCCCGTTAGCGTACTCGCTCAGTTGCCCTCGATCGATATGAGAGGAGGGGTACCGTCTGGGAAGGGAGGAGTTGAGGCCTGTATTGATTGAATATCATAGGATAGGGTTTGGGATGTTCACTGACTGAGTTCGTGAAAAGGTTTCGCATTTTCGGCCGGCATTCAACTCTCTGATGGGCGGTAAAAGCTTGATGAAAGCGCGACTCAATTTAACGCGGGGTAGAAAACGGATTATTATATTTTATAGTAGGTTTTCAGACTACGAATTGATAACATAAGAGAAGGTTAGCCTCGTTTGCTCGAACTGTACAGCTCTTAACGATTGATTAGGAGAGAACCGAAGTTACCGTCTGGTGGGGAAGGAAGGGAGGGGTCTGGCCGAGTCGACTCCTCAAGGATAAACGATCATAGGCAGAGTGACGCAACGGAGAGAGCGAGAGATAGACTACAGAAGGGATATGAAGTGAGATCTCATCAAATCCTCGTGATAATTCCTAATTCGGCTATTACTTTTTCTCTCTCTCCCTTGCATCATTCGGGTAAGAATCTGTAAGAATCTCTAACCTTATGGGACGGATCCCTACATACCTTGTAGTGACCCTGATTGATGTTTCTTTGTTTCTCGCTCGCACGTCTGCGTTTGCCGCTATAAACCAAGTGGAAAACGCGCGAAATGTTTCAAGCTCTCTCTCCAAACAATGTTTGTGGCTATGAAAAATATTGAATTGAACAGCGTTTTTTTAGCTCCGAGTTAAGTTCACTCTCTCTCTAAACTGTCCATTCTCCATCGATCATAAGCTCAGGCTCGGATTCAAAACAAGGCGCTGTCAGTTGCGTGCCTTCCTACTTCATCCGTATTCTCAAGAGGGGCTGCTAAAAATCGATCGATATCGATCGATACCGTATGGTCAGGAGAGGAGGAGAAGAAGGGGATGTCTGGCAGAAACAGACTTCATTGGATAAGATGGAGATTAGCGCTGAGGGGCTCAATGAGGAACGGGAAGAGGACTTGAGAGCTCTTGATAAGATTAGCCTCTCACTATCTTTGCATGCCTCACTATCACTTCATCTCTGTTCCATTTTCTCCCCGATTGCTTCACTCTTTCTTGCATCTCTACGGTATCTGGCCGTTCCTTCCAAGAACCATTCTTGGTCAGACTGTTGCAGACGAATGTGACAAAAGAGGGAATGAAGAGAATGTAGGAATCGTCTGATCCGGGAGAGGCGGGACGGGACTCGAGCTCATTTATTAATCTTATCATAGTTGAGAGATTATCAATGGGGCAATGATGGAGTAAGGACTCTATAAGGGGCTGGAGGAACTTGACTGATATGACCATGGGCTCCTCTCTCTCTCTCTCTTCATGTCTCACTTTCCCCCATCTATCCACTCTTCTCACATCCATACCCCTCCCCTTCTCCTCCTTGTGTCACTACGGTATCTGGCCGTTC
>LS495404.1:38279-149173 GCA_900490845.1 Pristionchus japonicus
GACGGGGCTCGAGCTCATTTATTAATCTTCGGATAGTTGAGAGACTATCAATGGGGCAATGATGGAGTAAGGACTCTATAAGGGGCTGGAGGAACTTGACTGATATGACCATGGGCTCCTCTCTCTCTCTCTTCATGTCTCACTTTCCCCCATCTATCCACTCTTCTCACATCCATCCACCTCCCCTTCTCCTCCTTGTGTCACTACGGTATCTGCCAGGTCACTCATCCGTCCGTTGATGGATGGGAACGGCCAGAAGTCCTCGTTTTTCCAAATCTGTTTAATGTGATGTTAGTTATAATGAGCTCGCACGTACTTTGTTGACTACAAAGCAAGAGGAAAACGTGCGGGAAGATAGGACAGGAGACATTTCAAGCTTCAAATTTCACATATAATGAGGAAGGGAGAAACTCGGGGTTGGAAAGCTACTCGCAGACAGCTACTCGCAGTTTCCCGAGAAATTGCTTCAGTTGGTTCGGAATCGGCTCTCTGTTCACTCCTTTTTGATAACAAGTGCGTCGTTCCTTCTGGTGCTAGTGAATTAATAAGATTATGCGTCGAATTGATAAGATTAGAACAGTATGTAGTATGCATGTACAGTATGCATGTATTTGTTGTCTCTCTTCGGTGTAATCGTGGAGTATTCATCGATATATAGGAGAAAAATGGGGATCGTCTGTTACGGAGGAGGGATCTGGCCGAGTCATTTATCATACGCTAGGTGTGAGACAATGCGTCTCTACTTCTTCTACGGGTCATTGGCACCTATGAATCCGCCCATGAGCACTTCTAATCTATCCAAATATTGAAGCTCCGAATATTCCTTATCTCTCACTCTACTCGATGCGATTGGAGCACCAAGAATGTGTAGTTATGCAACCGAGAGTGAGCGGATTATGAGGATATTGTCAGGAATGGCGTTCTCGCTCGTTAGCTTCTGAACTGAAGTAAACATACGAATTATCCTTAGTCTACCTTCTCACACAAACTCATTCGCACCCTCTTCTCGCCTCCTCTCTTCCCCTACCCTCATTAGCGCTCTGACTCTCCCTTGCATCTATCAAATATCTGCCGGTGGTAGTCTTTAGCCTTGCCTTTGATGGGAGCTCTCGTTATTCCTTGTCTCATTAATCCTCCCCCTCTCACCGATCGACGAACTATTAGTGAAAATGCCACTCGTTGACGCACCTGCATTCACGACTAACTACAATTCAGAATGAGAGATGTTGAGTGAAATGAGGGATGTTTACGGGATCGTGAGATTGTGCTGAATCGAGACCCTGAATTTCCTGTTACTAGATTCCTGGTGCGGGCTGCTCAACTGGCAAGATTATGATGCTGAGCGACTGTGATTTATAGCAAAGAATAGGGAGGGCACCAGATATCTTTCAATCGACTGATTTAAAGAGGGTGTAAAACGTCTGTCCTTGAGTGCGAGAGGTTTCTGGCCGAGCACCCTATCCTGGAAGGAATTATGAGATTCCCATATTCCCGAAGCACGTATTTCCGAAATTTTTTATCATTCTCACTTCCAGTCATACTCTGTATACTAACCGTACTTGACATTACCGTACCTTCCAGTTACCGCAAGTCTTCCTCATTGCAGCACGAGACAATGGCCGACATTGAGTATCTCTATGACGTGCGCGAGATCGAATATCTGCATCATGTGACTGATAAGGGAGAAACAGTGTACAGGAAGGCTCCACAAATCAAGGTCAGTTCGATTGAAGTGGACTGATTGCCCCTCTTCTCGATTACTCGCAGCACATCTCGGTAAAATATCAAAAAATATTGAGATAGAGATGTACGTCGACTATTTTGAATCGTTTTAATCACATTGGGAAATGATTTGTGCGTGATCAGTTTCATAGCGTAGATGAGACTACCGTACTTTCCAGATTTCGTAATCTCTTTCTCATTCCAGGACGAGATCGATGACGGCAGCGTCCAATATCTGAGAGTTGTACTTGCTTCGTCCAAAACCCGCACCCCGCTCCTTGCTCCGAATGCCTCTTCTTCAAGCAAGAAACCCAAAGAGATCCACGTCGTGGAGAATCCACTCATGGTCAGTTATACAGCGGTCTTTCTTTGACTTGATTTTACAGCCGTTATCACTAATTTCGATGATAACCTATTCGAGATGTTGCAGGAAACGGTCCGCTGTCATGGAGCAGGGAACCGCGAGTGCGTCTCAGACTGCTACATCCGATACCCTCTGCAGTGGATAAACGGTCGCACGATCTACTGGGTGAGACTTTCGAATTCTACAGTAAATGTAGCTTTTCAAAAAGACTAAAAATAAATATTTTGCAGATGGAGTGCGTCAATTGCTCTGTGAGACTGCACTCGTACTGCGTCGTCGGAGAGAATGACGACCTCACGAAGGAAGAGTTTCTCTGTAAGTCTTGTGAAGAGACTGAAGAAGGAAAAAGAAGCCAGAAAAATGGTAACAGAAAAAGAAAGTACCAGCAAGTTTAACCATCTCTCCCTGCACTGTCCTGCTCTAATCAGCTCCAGAATATGTATAATTTCTCAAAACTCTCAACCATCATCCATCAACTTTCTCTCCATGCCCTCTTTTGATCAGACGATCATTTTAATTGTATATTCATAATAAGCAGGATTTAAAAAAAAGCTTAGGTGTACAATTCTCAGTAGAATCCAATAGATCGAATGATCTCTGAATATTATTGTCAAATGTTTCCACGCAGATCTCACATATATCTAACAAGGCTTGATCTCCACAATAATATTCAATCGCACATACCACGTATTGCATGCGATTAAACACGTTTGAAATTTATTCAAGCATTTTTTTCACATTCCATAATTGTCCTTATTTTATTTCCATTGTATGCAACCCTCTTGTGAAATCCCCGCATGCCTGCACTCATTATTCGAATTGTCTCTGTCTTCCACTACAGATCGCATGTAATATTTTTTTTAAATAAAACTGCGTTGTGCTATTCACAATCCCCCCGTTATCGCTTGGCAACTGGCTAACACTCTGCTTTGCTTTCACCATCCACTTCTCATCTCTTATCGTCTCGACTACAGATGGAATAGCAGAGGAACAGATAAGTATGCATGCGAGGTACGGTAGGACGCTAATATAGTCAGTGAGCGATTGCTTTTGCTGTCCTAGATCAAGAGTATGAGCACTCTAGCTTGAGAAATTAGATTGGATTCGATTAGATTAGATTACAGAAGTCCAGTCATTATTACGCATGTGCGTTGGTTTACATCGCATGCTTATCTAACGATAACAATACTTGCATTTTTCTGACATTATGATTTGGAGTTGTCTCTCTGGCAATTCTCATACTCTCAAATCCGTACGTGGCCTGTTGCAGGGACTCCATCTCCCTTTGATCTTGCC
Organism: Pristionchus japonicus; assembly: GCA_900490845.1. Classification (NCBI taxonomy): domain Eukaryota; kingdom Metazoa; phylum Nematoda; class Chromadorea; order Rhabditida; family Neodiplogasteridae; genus Pristionchus; species Pristionchus japonicus. Next base: position 41,662 of record LS495404.1, read on the forward strand.
GCACCCTTGCTATCATCGAATCAACTGATTGTGAACGTCTGATTGCAGTTGACCGCATATTTTCCACGCAATTCAGTTGAATGTCAGGTAGAATTTACGTAGCATCTCCAGTTATGAATCTGTCGTTGCAGAAGCTACGTGATCTTTGCTGTCCTGTCCTGTGCAGTCCCATCAAGCATCAGCGGAAGAGAGGTAAGCATAACAACTAATGCATTTACAATTTGTTGAAGGAACTTCTCAAATACAAAAATCGGTAATTACAGTGACGTCTCAAGAACACGAGTTGACGTCCCGCCATGCATCGATGTCTCTCGATAGGCTGCACTAATCGCCTCTCAATATTTGATTTCCACTCGTTGCATAAATCATTATTAAATATGCAATTGCCATTTGTCATTCCTCTGCGTTCATATCGCATACTGTATCTCTCACTCGATGCTCTCGCATCATCTCTCATTCACTTCTCAGATACTCAACAACTGAACGAGAAGACAATGTCTACTCCACCGGAAGACTATCGCAGCTCAGCGGAAGCGTTTCGGAGAGAGATGGAGAGGCGAGCTGCTGCTCGAATCGCGCGCGCAGAGGAGCAACGTCGTGCTGTGAGAGAATATATGATGGAGCCAGAGCAGGAAGATTCGGAGATTGATGAAGAGAGACGAGAGAGACGAGATGAGGGAGACGGGGATGCGATGGAAGTGGATCCCACTGAGAAGGAGGGAGATGATGGAATGGAGAACCATGAGGGAGAAGATGAGCTTCACAAAGGGCAAGAAGAACGAAGAAATTATCAAGATGAAAATCTAGAAAAGGAACATGAAGAAGTAGAGATGGAGGGAGAAGATGAGTACCTAGATGAAGAAGAAGGAGGAGGAGGGAAGGAGGATGGAGAAGGAAGAGAGAAGGATGGAGAACGAAGAGAGAAGGATGGTAAAGGAGGAGAGGAGGATGGAGAAGAGGAGAGAGAAAAGGAGGGAGAAGATGAACCAATGAGAGGATTCGAAGTCAGAAGCTATGGAACCGTACTCGAGAGATCTGAGGAGAACGGTTTCGACCCGAACAGCCAGGGATCTTCCTCGCAAACGCAGCCGTCTGAGGACGGATCTTCCTCGGGATCGTGGTCACGGGGATCTCCCTCACCATCGCCGCCCCCATCCAATGGTGAGTGGGCACTAGGGAGATTAAGGAGTTTCGGACGACTTTTTGATTCCGCTAGACCTTCCATTGTATTAAAAGAAACTATTCACTTACTGTTGGCTAAAAGTTCTCTAGATTAAGATAGTTGAATAATTCGCTCGATCGGGTTACGGTAATTGGGTATTGTTTTAGATTTTCAGGTTGGATTTTTTTACGATAGTTGTAAATTTTGTAGATTGGGTTACTGTAGTAGCATATGTTTGATTGGGATACGATTCTGCATATTTTTAGATGGGGTTACGGTAGTTGAATGACTATTCGGATCGGGTTACGGTAGTTGGATGACTATTTGATCGGGTTACGGTAGTTGGATGACTAATTGGATCGGGTTACGGTAGTTGGATAGAGGGTAGTTACATGATTTAAAAACGATTCGGTAAGGAGCGTTCCAATCAATACTCTCAATCTTTCAGCTGCACCTCTTCAAAGTAGTCGGAATGATAATGTGAAGCGTGCTCCGACGGCTCAAGAGGAGCTGCTGGATGTCATCCAAGTGACGCCCGACCATATCCGTGCCAATGGGTCAGTCAACGTTTCCGAGAAATCTAGGGCGTCCTGTCCAGGGATTTCTTTGGTCTGAGGGAACTGTCTGTGAAAAAAGTTTCTGAGAAAATCAATGCCTCTCAGGGTGAGAGCGCAATGCCGAGTATCAACCATTTTTTGTGACAGATACTCTTTTCCAGCACCATCCACACGTCCCCATTCGCTGGAATAGCCGAGATGGTAGACAACGCAGTCGATTCGAGTGCCAGATCCGTCAAGATTGTGTATCGTAAGTTATTTACGATTTCAATGAATTATTTCCTTTCTGATTCGCGCCTTTGTGTGCAGACAAACTCGTCGCTTAGCTAGCAGGTACATTTCAGGCAATGTCAGTTCCGAGGTCGAGTGTGGTCCCTTCATCACCATCACTGACGATGGAGCGGGAATGAACAAGTATGTCCCATTACCTTATAATTCAGCAGTGTTATGTTTTGATTTTCAAAGAATCGATGTATCATTTAAAAGATTGGGAAGGAAGTGTGTTGATGACTACGCAATTCGGAGAGGAGAGATGAGTAAGATACACAATAACTTCAGGGCCGAGATGCGGAATGTGATCCTCATTGGGCACTCCCTCAAGAAGTGTGATGGAAACATGATTGGACAGTTTGGAAATGGACTCAAGTCGTGAGTCTTTCAGACGTTTACTGCTCTTTTTTCTTCCTAAGTTCTTGGAAGAAAGCTCTGCTCGCTTTCTGAGAAAGCATCTGAATTTTAAGGGGAGCGATGCGTCTGGGAGAGACTCTGCTCGTGTTCACGAAGAAGAACGAAGTCTTTTTCGAGATCCTCATGATCTCAGTCTACTATCTCGAATCCATCCACACAGTCAAGGTGTGGTAGTTCAATCTCCAGGCAATTAATTCATGAATGCCTATATTTTTGAGGTAGTCAACAATTCGAGTTTGGGTTGTGTCAAGTTGGGATCATTGATTTCAAAAAATTCAATCATTATTCGGTGAAGTTTCACGAGATAATCGAGATTGCTCTTCAATTGGCGTTCGGGCCATTTTAGCACTAGGTGTGTCAAGTGGAGACCATTGTTAAAAAAATAATCATTCTCCGGTTAAGTTTCACGAGAAAATGTCGAGTTTGCTAAACAGTTTGCGTTCGGGCCATTTTAGCAATAGGTGTCTCAAGTTGCGACCAACGATTAATTTTCAAGTTTAACAATTCAAGTTTGCTAAACAATTTGGAAGAGTTTCACGAGAAAGGAGTTACTTCGAGAACAACGCAGACCATTATAAAACACAGTAGAGCGTGCCTAGTCTCAGGAAGTTACTTGTTCTTTTTTCGTTTATGTTCGTTTGCGGAACTTTTTCATTGTTATCCTAACCGAAACCTTGTATTCTCTCTAATTATCCATCGCAGTGCTACGCTCCGGCCGTTTCGTACTTGAAAGATAAAGACAAGAGTGTGATACAGCCTCGTATTGAGGAGGGAGACGAGGAGAAGGTGAGAAGACAGGGAAATTCACCAAATCTATACAATACTTGATTTCAGCATAGAACTGCACTCAATCTCATCATCCAATACTCTCCCTTCGCTAATGAGGGGCAGTTGATCAAGTTCATGGACGACAATCTCACTAGTAGGTTGTTATGAATGGTGTATATTGCTATTAGACGATTAAGTTGTTTGGAATATTTGATTATTTGTTAAAGTGCCCTCCACACCCACATGATTTTCGAATTCGCGCGCAACGGGTGGAGGAGGGTGGATCCCTTCCCTCTCTCTCTCAAGAGAGGGAGAGAGAGGAAGTGAGAGAGCGCCAGAGAAAGAGAGACATGTCTCGTCTGATCTACCCTCCTCTTTCTATGTAAATCGCGATCGATCACCTCTTAGCTTCCGTATCTTGCGAAATCCACGTGAGATTCATTTCAAGTCCCGTCAATCACTCGACTTTGAACAATCACCATGGGCTCAATTTTGAATTAGAAGTTTTGTTTTCTTCCTTTACATTCTAATGGCGCTCGAAACTTTCATAAACTCGCATAAAAAGTGGAAGTAATTTTTGGTGTGGAGGGGAACATTAAGGATTATTTCTAAATAAAACTAGACGGTTTACGCCGGAGACGACATTAAGGTTAAATAGCGCAGGTTTGGGACAGCGTTGTCTCGCATTGCAAGGCAAAAGGTGTGTGTGGTTAGCAATGAGACTAAAAATTGCGACTCCGCCACTTCGTGGCCCCGTCGCAACTTTTCCTCCTACTGCTATCCGCACGAAGCTGTTCACACACGATCGAAAGATCTTTATGAAAATATCTTGTTTGATCGCTGGCGCGAGTTATTCGGTTGAATATCACGCGAAAACGAAGTTAGAAACTATTTAGTAACCGCCTTTTCAGATGCGTCGGGAACGTGTGTCCTTGTGACTCATCTCAAGAAGTTACCAGACGGCAAGTAAGGAACTGTTTTGAGAACCAATTTAGTGTTCAATTAACAAAGTTACTCCGGATGAATATACATATCAAAATGCACGTTATTGAATTCCAGGTTCGAGGTGGCGCCTGATAGTCAACATAAGGATCTGTTGATCAACCATCAGATCAAAGTTGTGGTGGTTCCTCAGAAGGAGATGGACGAGATGACAAAAAAGGAGCGGGAAATCGCAATGGAAAAAAGCAGAATTAGGGACCAAGTGAACAGGTTCAATTCCGTTATCTATTATTTTTTAAACTATTGGAATTGCAGAAAAAGTCAACTCTCCATCTTCCTATCGGATCTCTACATAGAGCCCAAACTGGCCATTTATATAAATGGGTTCAAGGTAAGGAATGTGGAGGTTTGATGCATCGAGAACACGGTAGCCCGACGCGGAAGAATTGCGGTTGTTTGATGAAAGAGGAATACAGTAGCTCTATGCAAGTGAAAACCGAGGCACAAGAAGAATACTGTAGGTTGGTGCTAGAGTATTACAGTAGTTTGGAGAGAGAGGGATATGCTAGTATTGTGCGGGAGGATAACCGTAGCTTGGCGATTAGCTCATGAGGGAAACAGGGGGGGGGGGGGGCGATCATTTCGGCAACGATCATTTCGGCAACGGGTCATAACTTGGTGGGGAGTTGGCCTAGGGCAATCAATATTGGATCATTGTTATCAGTAGAGGCATACGGTGTTTCACTACCGTATTCGTCGGGAATCGCGAACTGATTTTTATTCATCGAACCATGACCCGGAGGTCATGGTAAAATGAGTCGGGGGTCGACCAAAAGATTCGTATACCATAGTGTGCTACCGTAATCGGGCATGTACAGTAACCCGAACTACCGTAGTCCGGGAATCGCCAACTGATTTTTTTTCAAAGTGTGAGATATAAATTTGATCTTTGGTCAGTTGTGTCAACTGTACCCAGGTATGTTACCGTAACCCGAGTTGCCGTAATCTGGGTAACGCAAACTGACTTTATTTACAAAATGCGTTTAAAAAATCGAATAAAGTCAGGTTGCGATTCCCGGATTACGGAATCACGGATTACGGTAACATTCCTGGGCACAGTAGACACAACTGACCAAAGATCAAATTTATATCTCACATTTTGAAAAAAAGTTAGTTTGCGATTCCCGGACTATGGTAGTTCGGGTTACTGTACATGCCCGATTACGGTAGCACACTATGGTATACGGAACTTTTGGTCGATCCCCCACACATTTTACCATGACCCCCGGGTCATGGTTCGATGAAAAAAAAATCAGTTCGCGATTCCCGACGACTACGGTAGTGAAACACCGTATGCCTCTACTGATAACAATGATCCAATATTGATTGCCCTAGGTCAACTCCCCACCAAGTTATGACCCGTTGCCGAAATGATCGCCCCCCGGGAAACAGTATAATTATGCACGAGGAAACCCATAGCTTGGTGCAAGAGAATTACGGTAGCTTGATGCAATATGAATACGGTACTTTGTGATAGAGTACAACGGCAGATAATTGCTTGAGGGATACGTTAGTCATATGCGAGAGGATAACCGTAGCTTGGTCCAAGAGGAGTACGATAGCTCGATGCGTGAGGCTTCGAGAAAATTGGTTTGGTGTCAACTTGATTCGTTCAGGTGAACCAAGTGCACCCCATTCTCTCACTGGCCGAACCTCGATACCAGAATCTCCCTAGCAAAGTAGTGAAGATGTTTAGAGCTCGTGAGGAGACTGCACTCACGAAAGAACTGGATCGCCGTAAGTCAAAGATAATTGTGAACGCACCAATTAGTGGACAAAATGCAATCCCACTTACGTCAATCCATACGCTTCGATGAATCCATTTTTCAGTGTCGCAGCTCCTCAAACACCGAGAGGACGAGTACAAGGAACAACAAATAAGAGCGTTCGACGTATCGAGTAAAAGTATTGGAGAACTCAAAGGGTATGTGAACTTTACTACTGTAACAACATATTAAGGAGTATTTCAATTGTATGCGTAGGTGTAGGGCTGTGCATGGCAAAATTTATGGGGAGAACTCCTTTTCATTATGATTTCTGAAACGGATGTCTAAAAATTTTGAAATTTCAGAGGAATCCGTCAAGAAGGGAATAGGCTGCTGCAACTAGTAAATGAGACCAAGCGTGCCCGGAGTGCTGTCGATAAGACTCTGCAGACGAGAACAAAGGACAAGGACGTGAGTGTTTGTGCTGGATCACGATCTGTTAGTACGAGAAGAGTCAACTATGAACACCGTTCACAGCAGTTTTCCAGCTATATTATGGTGAACATTTCCACTCTTGCACAGTAATGTTTTTATCCAGATGAAACACGCCGTTATCTTCGGCATCGACCTCTTGCGACGATGCGACCCCAGAATCGTCTTCTATAGCAATGGAAGGCGTATCCTGACGATAAACCTCAATCGGAGAGGGAATCAGTTCTGGTTAGTCTTTATTGGATTTATTTCTAATTATATTTTTTTTAAATGAATTTCATTAATTGGCGTAATTTCAGGGCGCTTATGGGAGTGGTCGCAATTATCGACATTCCCTCCACTCTTCTCCCGACTGCTCAAAACCGAGAGGTACGGCTTTGTCAAATCACAACACTTTACCTCCAAATAACGTTCGATTCAATTAGGAGGCATATGTTGTCTGTGGCACCAATTGGATTCCAATCATGCACGGGTATTTTACAGCATTACGAGTCGAGTGCCGAACTCGCCGTCCTCATCAAATACATCACTAATATGGCCATTCGTTACTTCGAGCTTGCCCCAGAAGAGTTCAAGGAAGACAAATTCTGGTTCGTTCTATCAATCACAGATTTTCATTGTAAAAAGTGGCATTTCTTCTTCTTCTTCTATATTTTCTGCGATTAAATTCAGCAGATGAGTGAATTCAGCCTGACATAACTTTTAAACGGGAAGGATCTTTGGTTGCTATTTATGGAGGATACAATATGAGAGAAACCAAGCGAAATGGTCAAGCTTCCTACTCGCAAAATCAATTAAATAAAGTTTTATGAATTAACAATAATGAATCGTGTTGAAGGATGAGTATCGGCTATGAAGATGAAGGGCTCTCCTCCGACTATGCTGATATTAATTATGAGGAAAAATGTCTGACTCTCACACGCCTTCGCAAATTCTGCTGTGAATACCATTTATTGCGTCACAAAGTTGGAACAAAATCAGCTATTAGACCATACTCAGTATCAAGTGCAGAGTGTCAGCTCTTGTATTTGATTGACATATGAGGCCGTTCTCGTAAAGATCAACAAGTTGATGGAACATGAGAAAAGGCTGAAATGTCTGAAAAATTGGCACTAGGGTTTATTTTCGACCCTCTACGCGACGAGCAACTTGAGTTCGTCATATGTCCCCTTTTCGCTCCGGGGGCTCACCACCAAATGTTGACCTTTAACTTGTTTTTGGTTGTCTTTTCTGTCATAAAGTGGTCAAAATGCCACGAAATCTTGCACCTCCGACCAAAATCTCGAGCTCTATTGAATACAACTACTAAAACCTCGGAGTGAGAAGTTACAGGTACAGGAAAAGTCATTAAAGTGAGTAGCGTTAAAATGGAAAGTTAGATCTATTTTAACTTCTTATTACTTCGTCTCCACAAAATGAGCACCATAATGATGGTATACTGGCACTATTATTTTTCGTGTTTTCACTTAAATCGATAAAAACCCACATAGATCACGATGAAATTTGGTGCCCAAAGCTTAAAATGATCAGGGAAGTATCCCCAGTCTACTTGCTACAGTCTACTTCCAAAAATCTTACTTTACGTGCATACAAAATTTTCAACAAAAATTTTTTTCCAATCGGTCGAGCTCGAAATTCTGTTAGGGGGAAGATTTCGTGCCATTTGACCATTTTCCGGCGAAAAAACGGGCAAAAACAAATTACGGCCAAAATGAGGGGGTCAGCACCCGGAGCGAAAAGGAGAAAAATGCCAAAATGGGCTGGTTTCTCGCGTAGAGGGTCCAAAATAACCCCTTAAGCCAACTCTTGGGCATTTGATTTTCGGCCAGTTCCTCACTACCGTTGAAGTTTACGCAAACGGCCTCATATGTACTTGAGAAAAGAAATAAAATCTTACGGTTAAAATTTAAAAAGTAGCATGTTTTGTATTATTTCAATTTTTTTTCAGATAAGTGCCTTACTTTTCAAGTAGTGAAACTCGAGAATTTTGTCGATCCTACGCACTCCCATGTGAGTTGTGGACCATTCAATAAACGATTCATCGACTCTCTCGTTTCAGAGAACCGTGGGACGCTTCGATCACATTCCCTTCGCGTGCGGGATCAGGAATGTTAGTGTATTCAAAACTATGTAACGGGGGTAGTTTCAAATCGTCTAGTAATCGTAACTGCTTCTCAAGGTGCTAGCCACTTCTAAAATGTTAGTTTCTTGGAGCAAGTACAAAAGAGAAATTGTCATCTAAATGTTTCATAATTTTTAATACATTCCAGTTTGTACAACACTCCTACGACGCAGAAGTTGCGAAAATTGGTGAGCTTCAACTTCATTTTCGACTGCATTGAAGTTTAATTGTGTGTTTTATTCATAACAGGTTTTCATAGTTCGTGTTTCAGATCCGGGTCCGTGTAACGAGAAGAGAGCACAAGCAAAAGAAGATGACCGTGTCTTGTGAGTTTACTATTTTTTACTTTTTTTTTCAATACATAGAGTTATAAAAATTAATGTAAAAGACGCAATCATCGACACATCTTCAGGTTACTGGTAAAATCCCAGACCTGGAAACCCACCAAATATACTCTGGGAGGAGCAGTCGAAGTAATCAAAAGGAAGCACGTCAAGAGTAAGCCGCCTCTCCTCTTCTCGATAAATTTTTGAGGAAAATTAATACATTTGATGGATGTTGATAATAATATAAAGGGATACTCACTTTCTGCGCAGTTTCAAGTATTCCTAAACAATTCTGGCTAACTCAGAATCGAATTCCGCTCGTGAGACAGCTGATGATGCAGGGAATGATGATGAACAAGCTGCTCCCGGTCAGAAAATTGATTCGTCGTCTATAATAGGTTTTCCGTTTCGTCAAATGATACAATGGATGTAGGCATGAAGGGGGAGAAGCTTCAGTTCCCGTTGATCATATTTTCTTTTATTTTTTTGACATATATTCTTCCAGTTCGTGCTTCCGGCCGCATCGCCAGCAAGACTTCCTTCGTGGCTGAGCAGAGTACGTTTTGGTTTTATCGACTTGGGGTCTTGTCACTGTACGATGCATCATTCTAACTCTTAAAATGTAAATACTAAATTTACAGAATCGCGAGAAGCAGAGAAGAGGAAGTCGAACCAGCCAATCACGAAAGCAGAAAGTGCTGCAAAGAAGAGGAACAGTGGAAAGAAGGGCGCAAACAGTGAGTACATATTGGTACTCTTGCCTTTGACCTTTCGTTTAGGACAAAGACGTTCAGATTTGTTCTTTTCAGTACAAGACATAATTGAGGGAAGAGTTAAATAGCACACATCAAGGGCTTCAAACGGATAAATCTAAATCTGATCGACAATTTGCAGATGATCGTGGTCGTTCTTCCAAGAATGGAAAGAGTCGAAAGAGTGAGTTAGACAATTGTCTCGTAATTTACACGTAATTATTAATGACAGATCGTATGGACTCCGACCACGATGAAGAGGAAGAAGATGAAGAGGAAGAAGATAGAGTGGAAGAAGATAGAGAGGAAGACGATGGAGAAGAAGAAGATGTAGAGGATGAAGATGGAGAGGAAGAAGATAACTCGCAAAGAACAGCTAAAAACAGAAAAAGTGAGCCAATCCAATCAATCACTAAGAAAATTTGATATTTCGAGAGATTCGTCAAAACTAATCCGGTTTCCCACAAAAAGATCTGAATACATTTTGAATCTGAAGTCGTTGTAGATTCTCGATCATCTCGTTGTCATCGGTCTCAAACGCCTCCTCCTCAGAAGAAGAGTGAGTTTCACACCTCTTTTTACTATTCAGCTATATTGGCACTGATCTGAACGAATATATTGCAGGAAGAGCAGACATGGCGATGCCCCCTTCTTTGTCCATGAGGGACAATGGCCGTCCATCGAGACACTCTCTTGCCGCCACTCGAACCCGTCAGAGACATGAACAAGATGGTTCGTCTTTTCAATCAATTATTTACTATGGATAGGTAATATAACAATAATAGATGTGTTCAAGATTTCTCATGGCACATGATTTTACGATGTCACAACAGGGTGACAAAGGCAATGGCAATGTAACGTGGCTTAACAGTATGGTCTGCAATCGATAGAGCGGATGTTCTTAGTCCTTAAGGAGAATAAGTCACTATCACGTGAGATAATGATATTTAGTGGAATAGTATTCCATAGAGATACGACGCGATTTGAGATGAAGGAATGGAAAAAAGCAGATGAGGAACGGTGTTTGCGTAATTGGAAATTATTAGGTCGTCTGACACGAGGTGGGGCTAGACATAGGATATCGGGACAGCCAATATCTTATGAATATATAACCTTGTGTGTGCCTCAATTTTAACCGATCGAATCATTTAGACTTTGGTGGTTAATAGTAAGACTACTGAAACTGATCTGTTTTTTGTTCGATCTTTTCACGGAGACTTGTCTGAACTGGCATGTGCAAAGTAATATACTGTGCTAGAAAACGAGAATACGGCACAGATATCAACGGATCATTATTTCTTCAGAGGTAAGACGAGCTTTGTGCGGAGTGGCAACCCCTCCTGAGAGATTTCTGCCTCCCGAGGCTCGCAAGTCGAGCTCGAAGAGGGCTGCATCCAACCGGAAATCGTCGAGAACCAATGAACAGTTGATCGAAAGAAGCGAGAAGTCGAGTTCAAACAAGACAAAAACCGCCAAAGAGAAAGCAGCGGAGAGAAGAGAGAAGCAAGGTGAGTAGTTCACTTTCATTTATTTGAGAAGAGTGTACTTTCATACGCGATCACAGAAAATAGAGAGTCAGCAATCAAATTCCTCTTTTGTAGCCGCACTCGCTTCTACTCCCCCTCGAGATGCTTTCGCCCTGGAAGAGCGTAGAAGTCAGTATTTTTTGAATGAATAAGTTAATTTAAATCAATGAGATATGAATCGAATTTGTGCTACTTAACCGATTCTTGCCTTGTATGTTCAATTAAAACGCGTTCTCTGTAAGAACGCAAGTGAAAGTGTACAACTCCGGCAGAAACATGACCCAGATGTCATATTTGGTGTACATGACCCTTAGGGGGACCTTTGAACTTTTTTTGAACTTTCGACCCAAAAAGTTGATATTTGATCTTTGAAAAAAAATTTCGATTTGAGTATCGAGTGAGGGCTCATGCAAAAGAGGATGAAAAGTTATGTAAAATGACAAATTTTTGTGGAGTTTCATCCACTGGGACCAAAGTTACAGCTCAAAAAGTGGCAAAAAACGTCATTTTTAGCACATTTTGGCCGGGCAAGTCATGAAGCTGTCATTTGTAACCTCCAGTTTTCACGTATTTTCTGTGAATTTTGACTAGAAAAAAGAAAAACTTTTCATCGGGGCATATTTTCACGGCCAAATTGCCCAAATCATCACTCAGCCAGAAAATCACATAAGGGGGGACCCTTATGTGAAAAATGAGTTTTGGGTCACATCGGAGAAACTTCAAATACAATATCCAACCATCACTGCAGTGCCTCTGCGAACATTTTTTCTTGATTCTAACCTACCGTAACCTACAGGGACCTACAGTAACCCGGGTTCGTCAGAAGAGCTAGCGGTGCATTGGCTCGCCGGTGTTCACTGCACTTCCCCGATGACAACCACCCTTCGTGACGAATCTCTGAAGATGCTCAGTGCTGGACTCGAGATTACCATCTCTCACCGCCTGGATATTCCCGATGTTGATGATGCCATTGCTGAACTGGCACAGTCTGATTCGGATGATAAGGAGAATGTGGAAGAAGGATGGGCCCTCAAGAAGAGGAAGGGATCCGTGAGATTCACTGAGAAGGCTCGTGCATTTATTGAAGACATCTTCGACGAAGGAATCCGACAGAAGCATAAGGTCCCAGCCGAGGAGGCAGAACGGAGAATGGCGAATGCGCGCGAGAATGGAGGACGAGTGTTCGCAGTCGAGGAGCGATTGAATGCTCGCCAGATTTCCTCTCTCTACAACAGGATCGCAGCATTCAGAGAGAATGAAGCGGCTAACAGTTATCATCGACTCAAGAGATTCGTCGGTATGGAGATGAATGAAGAGGGAGAATTCGACGAGGTCTCGATGTTCGATGATGAATGACCAAGATCTCACCGTTCAGAGTAACATGGGAAAGGAAGTGGAAGTCGACCATGACGAGATCTTCAAGTCGAATGCGCTTCATGAATCGAAGAAGAATAGGAAACAACGTCGTCATCTTATGCACTATCTTCTTCGATAATTATTGCTAGTGACGATTTCTCCCTCTAATGAAGTTTCATATTCAATCAATGTTAGGAATACACAATTGGCAATTTGAAGAAAGCAAGCGTGGACACATTGTCAGATCTATGACTTATTGAGGAGAGATTGAGGAGATGCTTAGTACAGAGGTGCATTAGCTCAGCGAGATTTTATTTATTTAAAGGAGAGGGGCGTAACTGGCGTCACAATGGATCAAATTGAACATACTTGTATTTTTCGGAATAATTTTTTATGCCCTTTTGAATGATCCATCACATGATACATCTCTAGAGCATTAGAAAATCAGTTTCTGATTAGGTGGACTCCAAAGCCGGGTTACGGTAGGTTAGAATCAAGAAAAAATGTTCGCAGAGGCACTCTAGTGATGGTTGGGTATTGTATTTGAAGTTCCTCCGATGTGACCAAAAACTCATTTTTCACATAAGGGTCCCCCCTTATGTGATTTTCTGGTTGAGTGATGATTTGGGCAATTTGGCCGTGAAAATATGCCCCGATGAAAAGTTTTTCTTTTTTCTAGTCGAAATTCACAGAAAATACGTGAAAACTGGAGGTTACAAATGACAGCTTCATGACTTGCCCGGCCAAAATGTGCTAAAAATGACGCTTTTTGCCACTTTTTAAGCTGTAACTTTTGTCCCAGAGGATGAAACTCCACAAAAATTTGTCATTTTACATTACTTTTCACCCTCTTTCGAATGAGCCCTCACTCTATGCTCAAATCGAAAAATTTTTTCAAAGATTAAAGATCAACTTTTTGGGTCAAAAGTTCAAAAAAAGTTCATAGGTCCCCTTAAGGGTCATGTACACCAAATATGACCTCTGGGTCAAGTTTCTGCCGGAGTTGTACACTTTCATGCCCCTTTCACGACGTTCTTACAGAGAACGCGTTTTAATATTTCTCAGTAATTGCAATTATATCCAACAAAAAAGAAATTCTGCATCTTCTCCGTCTCGCAATACGTTTCAAAATGCCAAGCCGTTTTCCTTTTCAGTTACTCATGGTGGCCACGCTGAAGACTTCATGAATGAACTCGAGTTATTTGCCATGAATGAAAACAAGAGGGAGGCCGCTGAAGAGAAAGCAAGGAAGGAGGCAGAGGCAGCAAGGGAGAAAGAAGAGAAGGCCCAAGCTGAGGAGCTTGCAAGGAAGCAAGCGGAGGAGGAGAGAAAACAAGCGGAGGAGACGAGAAAACAAGCGGAGGAGGCGAGAAAACAAGCTCTAGAGAAGGAGAGGCTCGCTGAGAAGGAGCGTGAAGCAAAGATACCATCCAGAGGGATGCAGGCTCAAGAGAGATTCAAGAATAACATCAAGTTGGAGTATCCGGAGTTGGAGGCGGCAGAGCAGAAGTTGGAGCGACAAATGATTGAGGTCAATAAAATCAAATCGATGAATTCCAATCATCCCAAGTACGACGAGAAGACGGAGAGTACGTACACTGAGGTGAAGATTCTCCTTCTTTTCTTTTTTCTCACTGCAATCTCTTTATACTAATCCTGAACCGGCCCTTGCTCAAAACCAAACCTAACTAAACCGACCTAGCCTGACCCTGAGCCAACCTCTAGAGCTGATCAACCATAAATTCCATCTATCCAGGCTCTGCTGAAGGAATTCAATATGGTGGAAGGGCTGAGGAGGTATAAAATGATGGATCATGCGGTCGATCTGTACGCCAAGCAGTTCAATGTAAGATTATTATCATGTATGCATATAACTCGCGCTTAAACGCTTTTCGAAAATTCTCCATTATTTTTCAGTGTGAAAATTGTTTCCGAATTTCGAAGAGAGATTTGTGGATTACAGGTGGATACTGCTCTTCGCCACCTCTCAATCATGTTCAGTAAGGAGCAAAGCACTGCAGAACGAGATGAAGTGAGTCCTCGCACATTGCATATTCTGTTTAAGTCAACAGATTGTTGATATTTTACTATAAAGTTTGGGGTTAGACGCCGTGTTAGATTTAATTTAGCAGCTTTTGAAACAACGCACAATACATGAGCGTTTAGATATTGCGAATGTTCTTACATTTGTTTTTGCAGCTGCTCGAGAAGATGAGAGAGATGGGAGCAGCCAAATCTCCCGCTGATTATCTCCTTCAAATCACGAAAGAGCATTTCGATGCTCAAGAAGCCCAGGGATCCTCTGCGCCTCGAGATTCCCAGGAGCCTGACGAGACCATCGATGATACCGAAGCTCATGAGGCTGATATCGATCAGTGATGAGCATGGTCCAACCCTCTCCCACGTTCAACATTTTGATATGTTTCGCATTAGCAAATCGATGTATTAACTTGCGTGTGCATTTCATCTACCTTTACGATCGACTCTCTGTTTTTACTTTATTACTTTCATACTTGTATTTTGTCAAGAATTAGTTTTTTGTCTTTTCTTGATCTTGTTTGGCAAAATATTCAACAAATGGGAAACGATGGTGATAACACAATCATTAACTTTGGTGTTGCGATACAACTCGTATTACAAATTTACCCACTCGATCTAAACTTTGCTTTCTGTTTTTTTCTGATTCAATTGCGTATTGGATTATTTTCGTTACTGTTATCGAATTCTTTTCTCTCCCAACGATCCTCCATGCCTCTGTTTCCCTTTTCCTTCAACCGATTATTATTTCTTGCTTTATCGAGAATTTGCTATTGCCCTTTCTTGATTTCATTATGTATGTAATTCTGATCCCGTTTGCCCCATTATCTCAATTGCTTTTTTAGGAAACGATAGTTATTCTTCTTGAACACAAACACACTGCCTCAACTTCTTTGTATATGTTCACAATCACAATACTATCACTGTTTTCAGTTCCATAACACTATGTTTGACCTCGATTTTTCTCTTTTTCGTCATTTCTTCAACCATATGAATGACAAACGTTTCATTGTTATTAAATCATAATCATTTTGTAATCAGTTCAATAAAGAGTTCAATAAACTTTATCCCATTCCATCCTCTATTGAAACATCATCGTGCGAACTTGAATAAGTCGGGCATTTCAATCATTCTGGGATAGCCGAATAGAATACTGCAGTATGATTTAGTTTTCTTAAATTTCTTAGAATTTTGTGTGTTTCTAACTAGAGAACAAAGCAGCGGATCCGTGAAAAATAAGCCAAATAATTGCGTCATTCTCAAAATTTCTCGCACTTGTATGATGTTTCTAGGTTAGAGTAGTGATTAACCATAACTACGTGTGAGATCAACTAGAGTGGCTACTCGGATACTGTGGAATAGATGCATATTGGAGAACAGGGTTACACGGGGATATACAAAAGCGAGCGGAAACAAGAGTGCATTGTTGAAAAGGAAATGGGATTAATTAGATGCAGGATTCAGGACTATGCATAAGTGGTATTGGATTGGGGAAAGTAGATGCATGAATAAAAATATTTTAAAAAGCGAGAGAGAAGCGTATTAGGAAATTGCGAACAATCGGACAATTGCATGAGATGATTACGCTATACAATATATGATTAGATTGAAGTAACGAAGACAACGCATGGACGATCGCCGTTTTCAAGCAATGGGAGCCGTTCTTCCCTCCTCAGTATCGTCGAAGCTACCTCCCTCGGGGAGAGGAGGAGGAGGGAGAGACCAATCAGGGCGAGAGGTCGACTGAATGGCATTGAGTGGTTCATGATCGTACACTTGTTGTGAGAGTTACGTTCTCTACAACCCTGTTATTGCCCAAGAGATGAAACTCGTCTTGAACAAGACCTCAAACATTGTAAGCGAGTACCTGCTCGTTCTCATCTCTTCTCTTCTTGCTTCTCTTCAGTCTCATCAATTCGAAGAATGACTTCCTCTCGGTTGAGTGCTTCGGAGGATCCGCGAGTCTCAACTGCAATTTTGAGTGGATGCCAGTTTCCAGATCACCCTAGCTCATTCTGTGAAGCACAATCATAATTTTGATTAAAACAATTGTTAAAACAGTCGTATTCTTGATGAGTAGATCCATAGCTGCATCAACCTCACTCACCGATCCCCTCTCCGCTCCCAGACACTCCGGCAGGGACGGTCTCTTGGGCAGAGGTGCCTGAGTGGCCGATCCGCCTCGCCTCTTCTGAGTCAGGTCCAGAGCGTCCATTCTGTTGCAGACGTCTGAAGGCATTCTGAATGGACAGCTCCCCTATTTGGATTGCCTATCCTCTAGAGACTGTGACAGGTTGATATACTCAAGGGTCAGAGAGAGTTTGACGAGACTAGTGATCATTCAATTGTTGTAAGGAAGTCTCCTCACCTCCTCAGTTCCAGCGGCACTGCAATCGATGTCTGACTGGTGGAGACAGTGGACAGAGTTGAGGTCTCTCCCGTGCCTCCGTATCCCTCCGAACTGTCGGCTGAACCTTCGGTCTTCTCAACTGGAGCTGGCTGGTCGGCCTGATCGTAAGGAACTTCGTGTGCCTCTTGCACTTCCTGGATTTCCTGAGGTTCCTGAGCCTCGGGTGCCTCCGGTGCTTCTTCATCCGGGTTAGCATTCTCAGCAGAGCGAGGGGCTTGGGAAGGGGCGGGAGTCTCTACTGAAATACAGCTAATTATTTTGCTTTATCGATATGAGCAAAACGGAATGCAATGTAATGCACAAACCTCTGATTGTCTCGGACGCCTCACTGGACTCTTGAGAATCTGAAAAGAAACATTTTTTATGAGAGGCACCGTTACTGGCAATCGAATGGCTAACAATCTGCGAATGTTTGCAATCCCCACCTTCCACTGTCTCCATAGCTGCTTCTTCCTCAGCGAATTCCTTGCTCGATCCCTGTTCCTGTCTGAATGCAGTCTGCTGTTGCTGCAGCAGAGCCGATCTCGCGATCTCCTCCGCCTCCTTCCTCTGCTCTTCTTTGAACTGCCGGTAAGGATAGCCTTCCGGATGAGGCAGGTACGACCTCCAGGGCTGACCTGCAATCATTACCATTCAAATTACTGTAGATCTCTAAAGAACAAAGGCCTAAAGCCGCTACAGCGCGGTGGCTACTAACCATGTGAATCATCGAGGTATACACTCTGATGTCTCTGGTCGAGCATGGCCTGGAGGGGAGCTCCCTCGATGGGAGTGACAATGGAGGAACGACGGCATCGATCCTCTGTCTGAAGGACGAGAGCCGCCACGAAGATGTTCATCGTCCTGCAATTGTCATCGTCCGAACTGTCTGAACAATCTCTCTCTCTTTGATATCCGAACACTGATCTGCAACATCTGCCAGCTATTATGCTCGTAATGACCCTCATGCAACTATAGAAATAAAAATAAATAAATTATTATCTGCATCGTATCCCAAAAAACATGTGTTTCTGCGATTCTGGGCTTGCTGGTATGATTAATTGGAAAGAGAGGAATATTTGCAAACCCAAATGCGTGATTGTGACTCACTCATTATCCTTGTACACCTTCCTCAGTCGTCTCGCCTTGTACTCCATCACGAGAAGACGATTCATCCCGTCCACGTTGTCGTATCGACCAGCTCTCTGCAATTTATTTTTTGATATCAACACAGACAACAATCCTTGAGATTAAATTTATTGAACACATCACTCATCTCAAGATAACTGCTACTGCTCACCTCTCCCAACTGCTTCTCCTTGATTCCGAACACGTTCAGACAATCTTTCGAGAGATCCTTCGGAATATTGTCATGGATGTAGTTGTAGATCGTCATCTGGGTTGATTTTCATTAATTTTTTTATCTTCTCGACATCCATCTCACGAGATTTGCACGAGATATTGATAAGAGAGCGGCACTCACTGCGTTCACAATAGCCTTGGGCATCTCATCGTGTTTGAGCCATCGATGGCCAGCAATTTGTCTGATAGATGCACGAGCCGGGACGTTCCGATTCATCATCAGGTTCAGGAGTTGGGCAGCCTCTGCAAATTAAGCGGATATCGAGCTTCCCAATCAGTAAGCGACGTGAACTATGGCATTAGTCCAGTACGAGGCGAGAAAGAAACATCACGTACCTGGCGATACGTAGAACGGGTACTCAATCGGGTCGTTAAGCACGCGATTCTTGATCTCATCGAAGCTGTTTCCCTCGAAAGGCGTGCACCCAGTGAGGAAGACGTGAAGGATAACTCCCATGCACTGAATTTTGCCATCCAGTATTTAACCTCCTGATTCTGGCTCTCTTATATCCCAAATTACTCACCCATATATCCACTTTGGCTCCATCATACTGGGCGCTGCTGAATATCTCAGGCGCCGCGTATTGGGGAGATCCACAGTATGTCGTCAGCATCCGATCCGGAGTGTAGAACTGAGCGAACCCGAAGTCAGCAAGCTTCGCGTTCCCGTACTCGTCGATCAACACGTTCTCCGCCTGGGAAATTGAACGGTTCGTGATTTATTGTAAATTATAAAAAAATATGGTATCAAATTCATCAAAATTATCGAGATGAGGACAAAATATGATTTCTAAAATCGGATTGGGCTGGGGATCCATATTTATGATCACCTTGATATCTCTGTGCACGACTCCTCTCTCGTGCAGATATCCCACAGCAGAGAGTAGCTGGGAGAAGTACTTGCGAGCGAGGATCTCCGGAAGACGACCACGACGATGGATTTTGTCTGGAATGGTATTTGATTATAGCGAGCCCTTCTGTCTGAGGCAAGAGAAGGTGATCTACTACTGGATGTCTCGAACAGGAGTGAAGCGAAGATCTACAACGCTGAGGAAACTCGTGAACTTACGGAAGAGTTCTCCTCCGGGGCAGAGCTCGGTGACCAGATAGATGGTAGATTCTGTCTCCATGACCTAAATTTGGTAATCTTATTATCAATATAGTTTTCGGTTCTCCTATCTGACTCATGTTTGAGAGAACTGTGATTTTGCTCAATATGATGACAATACTTGTTATGAGCTCATTAGATACGTAGGACTTGCCCTATGCGAATGGGTAGAAACGACGTTCTCAAACACTGCTCTCATAATCCCTCATCAAAAGTCCTTTCGAAAAACTAATAATACTACATACCTGGAATATATCGAGTATGAATGGATGAGCCAGTCTCTTCTGTACTTCAATCTCTTTGTAGACTCTGATGAGAGAGTCGATGTGAGGACGGAGAGACGACTTCTTGATCATTTTGATCGCCACCTAAGTAAATAAATTAATTTTCTCACAATTTGTTAGTAATTATGAAACAGGCGATGAAAGATGCGAGATGAAGCGATTCAGATAACGACCTCAGTCTTAGTGACATTGTGCGTTGCTCTTCTCACAGCACCAAACATCCCATCGCCAATCCTCTCGTGAAGAGTGTACAGACCGATCTGTTTGAGACGAGGGGCCTAAAAAGTAATATCATAATGCAATTTTCTCGTTTCAATAATTGATTTCGAACAGGTCCACTTCATATGTACATTTTTATAACATGAATGTTGTGATGTTCTACAGTGATTTTTTAGGAGGAACCGTAGTTTTCATCCCGTGTTGCACTAAATTCAGTCCCCCGTAAAGACGAAGTGGTAAGCAATATTCGTCATCGCGCCCTATCATCGCTTATCATATCATGGAAATGTAATCAAGCTGTTATTCAACCCTTATCAAATCTGTCTGATATTCATCACGAGCCTCTAATCAAATCATGGGATGTAAACACATGACAATGATAGCCAGAAATAAAGATCACCCATTGGAATGGAGGCCCACTTATCATATCCCACACCCATGTCTTACTGTGAAAATGTTACGAATTGTAGTCTCTCTACCGTATACCGAATGCATTTCCTTGTCCATCAGACCTTTCCGTCTTGTCACGTTAACGTGACGGACGAAAGGAAAGGGTAATTGAAAGGGTATCTCTAATGCACCAGCGAAAAAGCTTTAGAAAAACGAGGAAGTGGAGGCTAATGTGTCTTTTCTACCCATTTTCCGATTATGGAGGTCCGCTCAATTTAGGAAGGTCCGAATTTTATGAAGGTCCCAATTTCGGACCATACTATTTTCGTGGTCCGAGAAAAAATTTGAAGGTCCGTCGTTATAAAAATATGGGGGTCCGAAAAACCGGAAAAATTATGAAGGTCCGTCATTTTTTCTACAATACCTTAGAAATAGAAGAAAACCAAAGTTTCCCCCTCTTATCTTTACCTATGTATTGAGACTAACTGAAATCAAACCTTTCAATGCTCTACTTTTCGGATTTGCATTGTATGATCCCAACAACGCCCTGTAATTTTTATTGTATTGATTGCTCGACTACGCGATATTATAAATTTCACCTTATGAATTCATCGTATGTCTTCCTAATGAAAAACCTAAGCCTAAGCCTAAGCCTAAGCATAAGCCTAAGCCTAAGCCTAAACAATGAGCCCGAAACTCCGGGTTTTGAATGAAAGATTTTTCGTTTTTTTGGTTCGCTGGACCTTTATATTTTCACGTAGATTTATGGTGGTCCTTCTTGGACCATTATAATTTTTGGACCTTTTTATTTTCCGGCAGACCATTATATTAGGGACCATCATATTTTCCGGACCACTATAAACGAAAACGGATCTTCCTAAATTGAGCGGACCATCATAATCGGAAAATGGGTAGAAAAGACACTTTAGCCGAAGTGGATGCGTGATTACTGTAAATCGCATTCGTAAGCGCGTTCAAACAAACGGATTGGAAGAGCATTCTAATGAGATTTCGTCAAGACGTTTGCTTCTCCTTTCACTTACATTTTCCTAAACTAAGTATTTTTAATGGAATACTTGAGCGGAATATTGGCAATGTTCTGTCATCATGACTCTCCCTTCTGTTCCCCTATAATTAGATGGTCACTGTGAGTGAGACATAAAATCTTGAGAAATTTTCAGCTTTTAGGCGTCCGCTCTCGAAACCATAAATTAACAAAAACCCCGGTGAATGCAGGCAACAAAACGCTTTCAAATCCTTCACTTCTTAAAAAAAGTAAAAAGTGCCCTTCATAGTCTGCAATAGGCCCTCCAACTTCAGCTGTCACAACTGAAGAGAAAGTGGAGGAAGTGAATGAATAATTCGCACCTGTGGTAACGTCATTGAGATAGCAGAATCCGTGCTGTTGTGACGACCAGAATGAGGATTGAAGGGAGGAATGGGAGGAGGGATTCCGGGAGGAAGGGCAGGCAGCATTCCTGGATGAGGGATAAATTATTGATGTGAGAAGCATTGTATTGTTCGGTCTGTCACTGCAGGAGAAGTGGATGAGAATCTCTGAGGCGATTCCTTCAGAAAGGGTACTGTGTCACAAGTGACCATCGCAAATTTTAGGTTGTATAAAGCGTTGATTAGTACCTCGAAGAAGTGAATAATGGTGATAACCGAAACGAAAATTTCAGCTAATTTCGATTTGGAGAAAAAATAACTCTAATATGAATGGAGTACTTAGATAACGTGTCTTAACGTGTCCCCAAAAAGGATGTTTGCTTCAAAGCACTGAAGAATAAAACCTCGTTCGAGCCGGTTCCTCGCACTCACGCACTGCCAAGCAGAGAAAAATGAAGATGGAACTGAGAGATTTGAATCGAATGGTCAAAAAGCATGCGAACTGCTTAGATCCTTGTCTGCAGACAGAGTGTTTACATCTTACTTCGATATGGGATTTATCGCTGCTAAATACCACCTATGAAGAAACCCCTATACAAATCCGCCGAAGCAGTCCTGAATCGGACACAAATAGAAGTAAATCAGTCGTGTACTGTTTCACGGATCAGAAAATGAACGAGAGAGCGTGTAAAATCAAGAGAGACAAGAATAGTAATGCTCTCGACTGGAGAAGAAAATGACTGATACGAGTTGACATGCGACGAGGTGTGAAAAATCTGAGCGAAAGGGTATAATGATGATGTGTTTCTCTTCATTCTTCGTTCTCTTTCCCTGGTCACACAGAACGAGTGAACGTATGTGAGGAACAGCGAATAGACATCGCGTGATGATTCGAGCAAAATACCCTTTGAAGGGAAGGGAAGGGATGTGTTCTCTTCATTCTACAGTATCCCTCAATAGTCAGACAGCGTGAGAGAGTATGTCAATTGGAGAGACGCTGATCTTTCGAAAATCGCAAGGAAGGTAAGTAAATCGACAACATTCATTCGTCATCAGTGAAAAGCAGCCTAACGAAGTCAATTCGCTCCCTCATTCGAGGAAAGGCCTTCGACCAGACAAATGCGCCAATTTTCACACGATTTTACGCGCTTGCGCAACATACGAAATCACTGGTTTTGGGTGGGGGTAAGAACGTGTGAACGCGATGCGTCACTGGATCGTAGATCTATAAGTTGCAGCCTACAGTACACAAGTGCGCGGTCTTGGATGCATGAAGTAATGAGGAGAGAGAAGGCAAAGACACAAGGAAATCACGAGAATGAAACTTACTTGGGACTCTACCAGGCGGTCGCACGTATTGGTTGACGGGCTGATGTGGGTGAGGAGTGTAGGTGACTCCGTTGACTGGTTGAGCTCCCATCGGATGACCTGAAACCATTCGATTTCATCCTTTTATTACAATAAGACAAATGAGTGAATGGTTGACCCACCTCCAACTTGAGGTGGATAGAAGCCTCCGTTCTGCACTCCTGGCTGATACCCTGGCTGAGGTGCGAATCGGACATCGAACGAAGGCTGCCCTCCAGTAATAATGCCTTGAAAGCGATACATCGATGGGACTTAGGATATCGTCTTCAGGGATACCTGCATGATTAGGGAGAAATGCGTTGTTGAGAGGGTGCCCGAGATGTCCCTCGGGTTGAACGGTGTAGTTCGCAAAGCCGACGTTCACACGTTGTCCTCCCATCGGTACACCTGCTTGCATGGCTAATTGAATGACAAGTCAACATAAGTAGTGCGACAACCTCCGTTGTATCCTCCTGCTGCTTGAGGCACGAATGCTGGGTCGTTCATTGGCTGTCCTCCCGCTTGAGGGCCTGCTATGATGGAAAGTGGATCATAGATGAGTTGATTGACTCACCATTAGCAACGACTACTCCGACGAAATTAATCGGTTGAGTGTAGTCCAAGTGCAGTCGCTGCTGCTGCTCGTGCAGCTCCGCCATCTCTCGAGCTGCTCGATGCGATGGCTCCATTCTGCGTCTGATCGTATGCAAGTTTTAGAACTACCGTACCCTCTTCATTCAGATACAGTAACGACTGATCTAGAGATACGTTGCATTACTCCAATACTCTAGTTACAGTAACCATCACTACTTACCAGTCTTTTGGACACCTCCTACTCCTAGTGGATAGGGGACGTCTACAGTAAACCCTTGTGTCAAACGATAGACCCTTACTTGGAACTCTTCTTGACCACTCGTCGATTGGAAGTGCAATGTCGATGGTCGTATGTGGATGAGAAGGAGGAGGACGAGAGGAGAGGAGGATGCACTAAGGGGGCGGAGTCACGAGAGGAGGAGGAGACCATCGAAAGAGGCGGCTCCATCTAGGGAGAGAAGCTAGAGAGGTGGAACCTGAATGGAGACTCTCTCCTTCACCAGCGCTGTCTAGACAGGTAGACGGAAGAGAGAACACACAAAGATGTGAGATGAACGACGAATAAAGGAGAATCGAAGAGAGTCTAGTGGCAAAAAATGGTTGGCAAAGGCTAATTCCGCAGTAACAGGATAATTGAGACACCAATGTGAATGGGGTGAGATTGAACAGGGAAGATAGCAGATTGAGTGGGTAGCAAAAAGGAGCCGCCAAAGAACCCATCAAATCGAGTCGATTCGAGCAGATTGGAAATATGACAATGTGAAGAGGAGGAATTGCAAAGGTCGTGTTGTTGGCTAATCTATTGACATCGAGGGGAGAATTGATAGTGAATGTAGTGGTATTTATAGAATTCAGATGAATCGTTCTGAAAAGTTCAAGCACCTGATACTATCTGCTAAGCACAGAGGAGTTCAGACAGAAAGACAAGCAAGAGTGGAGTTTCGTTGGAGAATATCAGTGTGCTTAGAGAGTGCACGAGACGTTTCTCCTCTGGGTAAACTGATGGGAAACGAAAGGAGGTGAGAACGAGATCGATTTCTGAAGAGAAGACCACTCAGAATCCATTTTGGGAGTCTTAATCCAGAAAATGAACACGCTCTACGGCTCTAGGGAAGCCGTAGCTGTCTTGGATATTTGCGAGTGAGGATAGAGAAGCCACTGATGCACAGATAATCACTCATTAGCACATCTTGGTTGGAAAGGAATTTACAGGCTATAAAGGAACATCTATATCAAAACTGACTTCGCGATGGAGATTCCACCTTTCTGTCAGCTCTTATACGAAACGGGGAGAAGTGAGGAATGAAAAGGAGATCAAATGACGTCTACGCGGTTAATTTATTATGAGATTCATGTCGTCTGCATGACTGAGAGGGATCAATGATCTCAATTTATGACCACAATCTCTCTTAGTCTAGTTGATATCGCAACCCATATGCCAAACAGTTCCAGATAGGTTAAACAAGACTAGGTAGAGGATAATTAATTAGATTCTATCTTGTACAAGTAATCTCTTGTAGGTCAGTGCAAGCGAAATGGCTATCGAAATGAAGGGAAACAGACGTAAGCATTGGTGCCCTTCCTCTCTCTAGAAGAAAAGAAGGGGGTTTACACTAAGTGAACATCGTCAGAAAGCCGCTTTCCTCCTCTCGTTTTGACCTTCGGCAAGATTCGCGTGACGTAGTCTCTCTCCCTTTTTCTCGCAAGCTTCTGTTCTCACCCTCCCCATTCCCCCTTCTCTCTCTCCAATCAGAGAAAGGTAGACGCAATCGTAATTGCGAGAGCCTTCTCGCCTCTTTTCTCCTTTCTCCTGCTGAATCGTCAGTCCTTTCGTTTCGCTTCGTTTCTAGGCGGCGCAGGAAAGGACCACATCAAATGATGACAGGAGATCTCTCATTTCTCTCTGACTCTCTCATTTTTGCCCTCATTCTCGTCTACTCTGATCGCTAGATATCGCGCAAAATGGAGAGAACGAAGGCTCGGTGACTGGAGGATGCAATGGTTTCTAAGCAGCCGTCGAAGCGATGGAAGAGAGTAGATGATGGGTCACCCCCCCCCTTCCGTCGCCCCCCTTCCCCTCCTTTCTCCCCAAACAGATGTTGAGATTGACGTAAGAGGAAGAAGAAGGGTAAGGGACGGCGAACGCAAGTGAATGAATAAGAGACATTGAGATGGGTGAGAGGAGGAGGACCATTTGGGGCTGGAGGGCGGAAGAAGAGAATATCATACAGACAAGGAGTTAGGTTTTGAGCAGAGAGTGGGCAAGATAAGCACGAACGTGTTCTGAATCGTGTTCGAACGTGTTCGTGTTCTCTGGGTCTGACCCACCGGCGAAACACTGACAAAGGAAGACATGTTTCTGGTGCTTCCTGGAAGTTTTCAGAAAAGGTTGGTATACATAGGAACCACTTGAGAAACACCAGCAGTAATTTTATCTGGTTCACACACCTTTCTCACGGAGTGAGAGAGAATGGGTGAAATGTAGAGGGGTTTCTCTCACTATCTTTGAAAGACAGAGTGAACTACTTGATCATTCAGATGACCATTTCGAAAAGGGAGTGGAATATACTGCAAAAGAGGATGACAGCTCATCAGTGGAAAGTGACTGCCGTTGAATGAACGAGATGAGCGAGCAAAGAACGATATGCTGATCTCTTTACTGCACAAGACTTCATTCTCACCTAGGAGAATACGCGAAAAGGGATGTATTCATTCTCCAACCACATCTTCAACATAGAATGAGTGTGAACATGGAGAATACCGGCTAACAGAATAGTCACAAGCAAATCTATGAATTGCATTTGATGATGAAAAAAACGTAAAGCTGAAAAGGGCTGAATACGCGTGCAACTGAGAGATATCTGATTAGTTTATGCCATATGGCTTCCAACCAAGGAAAGAGTGAAATTTCGAGATTGGTATCAACTCTCTGGATCTCTCTTTCATTCCGCACTCTCAATCGCTCTCTACAGACTAATGTGTAATGTCAAAACGGCCAGCATAAGCTTCTAGAGCTGTCCATTTCAAGTTCACTCTCTCTCTCTCTAACTACCAAGTGAGAAATAGAGCAACGATCCTGTAATGACGCAGGCCTGAGCGCGTCTTTTCGTCATAAACACATTCGCCTAACAACACGAATTATTAATCACCCAACAACGAAGCACAACTCGTGCAGACCAGTCAGAGGCGGTGGTGGCGTGGAAAAAAAAACAAGAACCCGAGGTCCAACGTGGACTCTCCCCATATCCCATGGTCTCTCTTTTCCTTTAGTCTCAGTCTTACTCGTCCGTCTCTTCACTCTACCTAGTCCATCTCACGTCCCTCGACGATCAGACAGGACGAGAGAGCGTGCGAGTCCGAGAGGGCGGGGCCAACCCGCTACTCACAACTGTCTCAAAGACGTCATCAGGGGAGGAATCTAGAGAGGGGAAAGCGCCTCTCTCTCTTCTGGCTGAGAACGGAACAAAGACAGGAGAGCAGCGTCAGGAATAACATGATTGACGTGAGAGAGAGGAACGATCTTGCTCTTGGGAGAAAGCATTATGGACGGAATCTCCCAAGTGTGTGAGATCTCCCGATTTCTCTGACCGAGAAGATTGTGTAAACTGGGAGAAAAGAGAAAGCAAACTGATGGTGATTAGAGAGGTCGAACGTCAGTCGAAAACTAACTGACGATTAACGGAAGGCGGAGGCCTTTCACGTGCACGGAAGAGAGCTCCCGCAAGGAATTTCTCCCACGCATGCCTTTCAGGATCTTTTTACACATCCTTCGTACCGAGTAGTATTGTCTAAGATGGGCCTAGATCCAGCACAACTGCTTTTTCACGCATTTCATGAGGTTTTTCATTTGCATTTTCCTCGTTGTCATAAGTGGATCGCATGAGACCTCTCTGTCGCTAGGTTATCGCCTGATTATATCTTCCGTCCACCTGCCTTACGGACCACTGATCTCATTTCGCTATAAAAAAACTTCTGCGGTTGGTGGAAATCTTATTCTCCTGAGGAAGTGCGAAAGAAGGAAATCGGAGAAAGGCTGAGGGGAGTAATGGCCCGACTCTTTCGATTCTGTACGTTCTCTTCGATCAGACCGAGTGAGAAAGCAGGGGAAAGAGAGAGAGTCAGACAAGGGGAAGAATGAGATCGGCACGGGAAGGGGCGGAAATGGGTGCTTGCGCGCGTGAAGGAATGCCTGCCTTCCTTCCCGGAAATCGCGCCCATTTTTCAAAATCGTCACTACGATCTAGGCTGCCAATTACGATATGTAAAACAGCGGCATTTGGCAAAAGAAATGCCGAAAGGAAATGAGATACAGTAGTACATACTGGCACCG
This sequence comes from Pristionchus japonicus, assembly GCA_900490845.1. Classification (NCBI taxonomy): domain Eukaryota; kingdom Metazoa; phylum Nematoda; class Chromadorea; order Rhabditida; family Neodiplogasteridae; genus Pristionchus; species Pristionchus japonicus. Next base: position 69,567 of record LS495404.1, read on the forward strand.
CGAGACATTTCGATTCATGGGTGTAATAAGTCGGTGAAAAAAGATCTAGGCTGCCAATTACGATATGTAAAACAGCGGCATTTGGCGAAAGAAATGCCGAAAGGAAATGAGATACAGTAGTACATACTGCTTTGCATTAATTTATGAAAGCATCTGTACTATTTTGATTTTCCGAAAAAATGGGTACGATCCATTCAATCATTCTACAAACTTGGACATAATAGTTCTGTGAAAATGGCAGACTCTTTTTTCCGACGGGAAGCCGCCTCCATACGAGTGACGAATCAGCAGGAAATGCCCTAGTCTAGGACACAAATCGGAACACGCGAGGTATTTCTGGACGGGGCTCTATTTTCGTTTCACCTGCGTAGAGAGTGGGGGAACTCACTCTCAATTCCGCAAGGACTCCCCGACAAACAAAGTTGCAGAAGAAAAAAGGGCTGAGACTCAGACAAAAATAACTTTGAAAACATTGCAAAGATCTTCAAAATATCTGCTCAATCCTTCTAAAGATTTGTAGCGGTGTGTGAATCTGAGCACGAGTTTCTCCTCGTTACCCGCTTCCGTCACTTGTTTGTCAAACAACGCTCTTCCCTCGGTTATCAGAATTGTTTTCCAATTTATCGTCGAGATGGGGAAATGATAGAGGATTGATAATGTTATGATAACGATGGGACGAGAATAGGAGAAGAAAATAGCGACAAATGGCAATATTCCGATTCATATGAGGAGTACCCGAATGGAGAGAAGAGAGATTAGGGAGTAATCTGGTGTTAAACGAACTCTTTGGGAGATTCTGTGTAGACAAGTCGGGAGGGTTAGAAAAATAAAACAAATTCAATGAACGCCTGTCGAAAGAGAAGGGCCAATCCGGGGTATGACACAGGACAAAATAGAGGGGATTCAGGGTCGGGGCTCAAAATACAAGTACCGGATGTGGATTGGAAGGTTCGGATGACTGGTCATGGTTCGAGGTGGTGTGGAGTGGATACTGAGGCAAGACTGGGACGGGGACTCTCTCCAATCAAAACGATCTCTTTCTGGTCAGACAGGGTGAATTGGAGAGAGCCGGGGAGATCAACGATCAAACGTGAGTGGAGGTTCGACTGATAGGGCGAACGACTCCATCGATGGTTGCGAAGGAGTAGGTCGAAGCCTTGGGAGTGTCCACCTCGGGAAGAGTTTCCAGGGGAGTTCCGTCAACTCCAATTGGCGCTCCAGGAACGGGCATAGGCTGAAAATACCATTTTATCCTTCCAAAAACCAGCAAAAGATATTTGCCGCCAGCAGGGGTCGAACCTGCGACCTTGGGCTTATTAGACCCACGCTCTAACCGACTGAGCTATGGCGGCTCGTGTCTCTGCGCGCGCTAGTCCGAGCTATGCAGGCAGCTAGAGGGTGAAAAAGAGAGGTAGAGGCAGTTTCGCTCGTCTTTTCTTTCAGGACCAACGAATGGATGGAGAAAACAATGAGGGGTTTCCAAAGGCGCATTCGAAATAGCTCCATTATTCAGTGTGCAGTACGTCAAAAATCCAGAAGAAATAGGTTGAATTGAAAGACTTTTTCTTAGATTCTAAGCAATATATTACCTTATCAGAGGTGTATATCTCATGCTGATGCTGGTTGGGAGTGCTGCCGCCAGAGATGAACGATCCATAGGAGTGATGGTCGAAGCGGTAGTCAGAGATCATCGAATTGTCCAGATATTTGGGGTAGAGACCTGGAGGTTCACAGTCACTCTTGTTTCTCAATGTACGATTTATAGAGATTAGAAGCGAATTGCGACAAAAATATTGTGCTTACTCCAAATCCTCTCCACAAAATTGAGAAATTTTCGATGCTTTCGTGATCTCTATAAGAAATAATATTCACCTGCCGCTGCAGCGCCAGTAAAGTCGAGATCCGGGTTGTTCTGGGGAACGGAGATGTAGTCCTGAGGATATCGCATTGGTCGCATTCCAGAGGGTGACGAGGTCTAGATAGGAACATTGACGAGTTCCTTGTTTCCCAAGCACCCCTGATCGTTATTGTGTAGCTAAATTTCGCTACTAAAATTCGAGAAAAGTACCTTGGAAGTGATTATATTCGGATTATCGATCGGACTTCCGTACATATCGGGGTAGTAGTTGCCATCGAGAGCCTCGCATTTCACTGTCACGTCGGATTCTGCGTCTAAATATGGAAAGACCATTTCAGATACTGTAATATCCAGAAAATAAAAACAGATGCCACTTCAATTTGCTGTCACATCGCATTTTTTTTGCAGCGCAGACTACAGTAACCCATTTCTGTTTTTTTGCTTCGAAAGAGAGCTATTTCTCACTCAAAATCATTCTTAAAGTGTCTGTTTTGAGTGCTAAAGTGGTGAGAAGTGTTGACAGGTGCTTCACCTTTTGGGTGTACATCGTGACTTTAGCATGCTAAAGAAAAAAAAAGAACTTTTTCAGAGATCACGATCAGCGAGGGAGAGTAGTTTAGATGACTAACCCGAGAACTGCGTTCCCTTCCTCTTCGAGTACGATATTCTCCTGCACACAACACAGCAGCAGAGAGTGAGGAGAAGCAGCATCATCAGTCCGATGAGAATGGGCAGAAGGAATTGCAAGTCTGCGGCCACTGAACAGCAAGAAATTACAGCTATTCATCTTGAGAAGAGACACGTTTCTCTAAAAAAACGATAATACTCACTCAGTGAATCAACAAGACTCCTCTTTCTCAGCATCACTTCTCCATAATCTGATCCCAATCCATTGTTGGCTGAACAATTATACAGTCCGAAGTCGTCCTCGTTGAGGTCTGTGATGATAAGACGAGACTCGACGCCGTAGAGTCGGGGCACTTGATGGACCTGAATCATACCAATATTATGAATAATGAAGTCACTATAATTAGGCTTTGGATATTAATGCATTTTTTTGTATGAATTATATGATTGTGAACATATTAATGCATGCATATTATAGCGAGATGCAGATTATAAAGAAAATGAGCCATACCTGATGCCGTCCACTCGCATAGCTCAGCTTCTCTCCATTCTTCGTCCACTGAATCTCTCTCGTCTTCGGTCGACCGCTCACTTTACACGTGAGTTCAACTGATTCACCCGATCCTCCGTGCACAACTGATTGAACAGCGACGACGGGGGCTCCTGGAAAAACAAGTAATTAAAATTGCAATCGAAGTGTCGATCTGAATCTATTTTAAGATCCTTTTTGTAAAAATTCTACCACGTGAGACGACGCTCAATCATCCTCAGTTCCTACTCTGCACGGCTCTGCGGAATATCTAGTATCTTCGCGCATTGAAGAACCATCATTACAGTAATACTCAGTATACTATTCATGAACAAGCACTTTTTAGCTTTGGAATTCATTCGTAACAGAATCAGGTAGAAAATTTATAGCTTCTCACCACACCGACAAACATGCAACACCTAGAAATACTAGGCTAGGATCATTTAGCTTTTCCTTTGAAATAAATATCGTACCTCGAATGAACAGATGGTGGCTGAGCTTCGCGTGTTCGAATGTGTCCACGACAGCAGTGCAGATGTACTCTCCCTGCTGCCATGCCTCCACTGTGTCGATCGTGTACCTGAGATGATCTGATGATTAAGGAGCTCCGCATTAAGTTGTATATTGCTGAAATCTTAGCTGTTACTTGCACGAATCTGGTTTCTTAGGTTTCTTTGGACTGAATGAGATGGATAAAGAACATACGTCTCTCCCTTAGCGAGTATCTGCTCATCTCCAGCTCTACTCCAGTAGATGATCGGCGTCGGATTTCCTGCGGCTTCGCATTGGAATGTCACCGTCTCCCCGACATTCGCTTCCTTCTCTTGACTGGTGGACATCATTCGAGGTCCGACTGGAATTTGATGTGAAATCAGTTTGTATCCTGCTTGAATTATTAGGAAATTTTGTCAGCGGCGTTTGCATTGAAGCTGTTTTCCATATTTAATATTTTTTTAGATTCGATATCCCATTTAAAATTATTGATATGGGTCAGTTACATATCCTCCCCCTCTCGCAACATAGTTCCACTGTCCATTGCCATTCATGTCCACTTTGCTCCTCTTTATTACCCCTCGCCTCTATTGGATTCTACACTCGAATTGCGCAACGAAGATATTCTCGTGAATATCTGCCCTGGGTACAAGTGCCACATGGGAAATGAGGGAGGGCTGGTGGGGGTCCTGCCTCCCCTGCCTCCTTCTCCCTCTCCCCCTCACTTCCACTCCCCCATTTGCATAAGCGGGTGTCTCCCTCTATTCTCTCTCTCGGGCAGTTCAACAAGGTCGATCTGATTGATGAACTGCTTGTGAAATGAGGTCCGGAAGCAGTTGCATGCGGATTCTCCCCTCCCATCTTCCCCTTCTCTCCCTCTCTCAGACCAGAATGAAGAGTGACAAGTGGAGTACTAGTACTGCACAGTAATGGAACGCGAGTAAGGGCGGATGAGTCTGCTCTCATTACAGAGATCGAGAGGAGAAGAGAACGTAATACACACTCAGTGCAGACTAATTGGGCAGAGAGATCAGAGAGTGGATGAAATTGAGAGAGTTTCCGAAATCGTATTCGTAAAGTATGAAACACTAATGAAATTGGAGTTAGAGAGCAGGGCGATTTTATTCTGCAGTCTACTAAGTATTCTGTGACCATCGAGAAGGGAAATGAATAGATCGACTCACACTGCACATCCAGCTTCATCGTATCCTTCGATGTTCCGATTGCATTCGACGTCTCGCAAGTGTACTCAGACTTGTGATCCTCCATCTTGAGTTCCTCGAAGGCGAGAGTCTAAAATATTTATTTTTATGAGAAAATTAGAGTATTTTATACACAGGATCAATACAAAGAAGGTGGATCACTTACATCAGTGGTGTGCCTCAACAGCTTGTTCTGATTCCTGTACCAGGTGATCTTGAGGTCGTTCAGAGGCCTTGCATCGACGTTGCAGGCAAGAAGTGCAGGTTTTCCTTCCCTGAGATGTCTAGATTGATCTCTGATCTACCGAATTCGTTCGCGATGCAGTAAGAAAGAAAGAAAGAAATGATTACCTCAGAGCTCCCGGTCCTGCCCAGGTCAGCTTGACTCGTGGGGCATACTGTAGATTGAACCGAACGGAGTCGATCTCGACTCGATCGGGGAAAGTGTCGTGTTGGGAGATGCAGAGAAGGAACTTCTTATCATCTTCCGGACGAGGAACGAAACTGGAAAATGGAGTTTAAAAAATAGAAATGAGAATAATTTGCGAAAATAATGTTGATTCTCACCTGATATTACTCAACGATGATATCACATCTCCCTCAATTCTCGCCTCATCGTCGATCTTAGCCGCGATGGAGACTTGTGTGCCGATGTTGTGTTGTTCTGCAATGAGATTTTTTAGTATATATTATGTATTTTTCAAATCGTGACAAATTTCAAACGGAAAGCACTTACTGAACAGATTCCCGAACTTGGCTCTGCTCTCTCCCAACCACGCCGTCACTTCTCTTCCCTGGGCATCAGATGAGATCGCCCATCCGATACGAGGAGCTGGTTTTCCACGACGGGAGACGCATGCCTGAGATTTCAAATTATCATTCGTGTCCATTAAGTTTACTGCAGATGTCTGAATTTCCAGTATCCAAATAGTTTTTTAATTAAAAAATATCAATTGATTTCCGGATGTTCAGGCTAAGTACCTGCAGCAATGTCTCTCCTGCGATCGCATTCAACGTCGGGGCGACCTTCTCTACGAACTTCACAGCCGTCGGCCGAACTGAATATTTTTTTCATTTTATTGTTTAATTTTTTTTTATTCCTCTTTCGCTGTACCCGATCTTTGTCGATTCGAGAAATTTCACCAGACCACATGGAGGTGTCCATTTCGTTTCGAAAATAACCGAAACGCAATCCAATTTCACCGATACTTCCGGTTATGAAGAGAACTCGTTGTTTGCCCATGTTTTTCGAGAACTAACCAGAGAACAGACCCATCAAGCTTTCAATATACTATCCCGGCTTTTTTAATTGTTTAATTTTACAGTTGTCTAAGCAAATATCCACAGAAGAGATCAATCCCCGAGAGATGACTAATCGTCTCATCCCCATTGGCGCCCAACCGTTCATCCCACCATCCCCATCATGCCCACCGATTTGTCACTTCTCCTTCTCATCACTCGGCCCCCTGATCCCTTTCGGTGCTCATCCTCCTTCTTCAATCCTCTCCCTCCCCTCTCGTTGGATCTGACAGGCGAGAGAGCGTGGGAAAGTGAGAGAGTGTAGTCATGGATGAGCTTCTCCCTCTACCATCTGGTCTCCTTTCTCGGCTGTCGCGATGCTCGCGCAATCGTGACGGAACGAGTTATCGTCAGAAGGAGAAGAGGATTGAGACCATGAGGCCAAAGGGCAAAACAACCCGGGTAGAGTACGGTAGCCCTTTGACTGGGACTGCGCAAGAACTATGCCTGAGTGAACTGATTTGTCGAGAGAATAGGAAAATACAAGGTTCAGACGTCCTCAGAAATTTCCCTCTTGTCTACAGATTAGAGAAAATCGAATTTGCAGAATTCTAAGAGTCGTCGTATCGAAACGGCGCGTAAAGAAAGGAGCCTTTGAGAGTTAGATGAATCAAAGATACTTTTTGATGAGGATTGCGTGGTAAATAACTACAGATAAGGCATTCTAATTCGAAAAGAGCATCCAGTGAACCGGGGCGGTAAAATTGGTAGTAACATTGATTACGAGAGGTAAACGTGCCCTAGAAGCCTGACCAGCATGGGATACGTAGGTCTCGCAGTACCCGGCCTTACCGGTGTACCCCACCAGGTTTGTCGTCTCACGACGACAGTAAAACTGCCTTGATTGTGGTTGCAACTTTACCTTTACCTTATCCAGTGAACACTCTTTTAGTACAGATTCTCCGCATAATAATCTTACCGAGTACAGTGAGTCTCGCTGGGGCGGAGATTACAGAAGACTCTCCGTCGGCTTCAGAGATCTGACAGGCGTACACGTCATCGTCTGAGACTGTAGTATTCTCGATCTGAATGAGAAAGGTTAATTACTTTACGAGTTCAAGACTGGTTCATCAACCACCGATTCTTCTTTGGGGGAATACGTGTGAAATAGTACTAACATTTCCCAACCACTAGTATCTCAAATGTTATTTCCACTACTCGAAAGAGTAGATAAGTCGCACTTTTCAGTTTGTAGTGACTTTATTGAAAAAGTGCACCCTACAATCGCATGTCTGTGGCAACAACTGAGGAGTATTTCGGGAATGTTTTTGACGAAAGTAGCAATAGTTCATCAAGGCCAAAGCCCATCCCATCAAGTTCATGAGCCGTGTAATGCGATCTCTACCTTCAAGTGATACTCTCCCTCTGAGTTCGATCCAACCATCGTGTATCGGGGGAAGAAACGAAGAGATCTCTCCGTCCCGAGACCGAATCCATTCTTCATCCATTGCACGGAGCCTTTCTGCAGAGAATAACTACTTTATTCGAGTATTATTTACTATATTTCATAATTTATTCGGGCTTCTGCAGTTTTCCAACACTTGAGCACAACAACATAAAACGTCACTCATTTCCACCATTTCCCTTTCTAGAAGCTCTTGAAATCCAGCACCGCACATCCGGCCAATGGCTCTTTTTGCCGGTTCTCTTTCCCGAATTCATACTTCTGACGCTCTATTTGCGAGGAGTCTCAACGAAGCTCTGTGAGGAACTCGAAATTCGCAGCAATGTTCTTGAATTCCACTACTCTGTGACTTTCCCTAACCGGAAGGAAACAATTCGAGAATGAGAGGACTGGCGAGTCGCCATCCCTTTTGGTCTCTGGCAGCACAACTCTCTGGGGATCGCTCAGAGTCTCTTTCCTCTACTTCTTCGACCAATTCAAGACAAGAACACTGCTGATGACCGATGACTAGGAGGGCGGACTCCCCAGGAGAGGGCTCTTTCGGTATCTCTAACTGTGAGAAAGCGCGGGAAACGGAGAGTGTATGGGAGGAAGACATTCCTCAGTGGCCTACCTGTCCGGAAACCTTGCAGTTGAGTGTGACGACTCTGCCCACGTGCACTGAAGTATCGCGAGGACCTGAAGTATGGAAAGTTGATAGAGATGAATGATCAATTTATAATGAAGCCTTATCGAAAAATCCTATCGAAGTGGAGGAAATTTTAGAAAAAAAATCGCAAATTTCAATCACCTTCAACTATTTCCTGCTCTGCAGCAGCTACTGCTAGTGCAGTGAAGAGAAGCAGCAACCTCATCGAGATGGGGTGCTATGACCTACCTGCAAAAGTCAAAGATCAGATATGTTTAACGAGGTCTCAAACTCGCAAAGCGAAAAAAGAAGCAATACTCAAGTTGAATAGCACGAAAAGCTTCGAAGGAGAGGCCAAGAGATACGGGGCTAAATCAAATCCTCGCGCACTTGACAAGAGGAATTGTAGGATGAGGAGGAAGGGGAGGGGGAGGGAAGGGAGGGGAGAGGGAGGGAGAGGGAGGGAGAAGCTAGGGGAGGAGCGGAGGGGGTTAAGTCTAATCTGAATACTCGCTGCTTCTTTGGCAGTGGACCATGGCGAGATTTATGAGGGGCGAGAAATTGTCTGACTCTCTTTAGTTCATGTGGTCCTTGACGGGAGAGAGAGGAGGGAAATCAAAAAAGGAAGCGCGAAACAACTCGCAAAGTGAGAAGGACGCGGCAAGTTAGGCAGAATTCGGCAGAGATGAAAAGGGGAGAAGAGGGAGGGATGGACGGATGAAAGAATACGGGACTAAATTTATTGGCCCATCGCGTGTTAGTCCATCCTTCGGCCATCTCCCATATCTTCCACTCTCCACCTTACTCTAGCAGACGAGAGAGCATGCAAAATCGAGAGAGTAAGCATAAAGTAGGCCATAATGTGCCGTGTTTTGTCGTAGTTAACACACTCCTCATCGTCCTCTCGTCATCTCAAATGACCACCGCGGGATCCTCCCCACCTTTGCGGGCAAACTCAATAGGGAATAAGAAGGAGTACGTAGGACTCTCTCCAGTTCACGCTTTCTTTCGCATTCTCCGACTGAGAAGACACCGAAAAGAGTAGAGAGAGAAGGTCCGAGGATTGTTAGGAGAGGAGGAAGGGATGGACTTGAAGGGATGCGGGGACAAAGTTGTACTAAATATAATCATCACCTCATCTCGACTGGACAAGTGGAGAAGATGTGAATAGAAAAGAGAAGGAGAAGGAGAAAAGAGAGTAGAAGAGAAGGTACTGAGGGATGATAGAGGGTGATTGTGAGAACGAGAGTAGATGAAGGATTACTATGATCTGCCAACGAGTTTCCGAAGCAAAGTAGATCACGGGATAAAACGTTTACGGTTAGATCATCATCATTTTCTGTTAGTGTGCAAGAAACCAAGTTCTGGAACTGATACTTGAAAGGAATGAGAGAGAGGGATTTGGAGGAGAGTAACAAAATCTGACGAAAAGGTTGAAAGGGGGGAGGTTGAAAACTACGAATTCCAGAACTTATCGAGGAAAGGAACACTCGGGGATACATAGATGGAGTAATGGATGAGTGGAGAGGGGGATCCGCCTGGAGGGTCTCTGAGTAACCAATCGAGAGCACGATTGAATTACATGAGGGGGAGATCCATCCGAGAGGATACTACTAAACTGTTTAACTCGAAATTAATGCTCCCGAATGGGCGATGATTAGTGGAGTGAGAGACGTGAGATGAAGAGTTCGAAATTAACATCATGAGCTTCTCATCCCGAATAATCTCATTTTTCACTAGAGAATCAGTTACATGATTGCAATATCAGGCGCGAATTGTTTCGAACTTCGGAAATTCTAAATCTTTCCTTTGAGAAGAAAGAGCTACTAGGATTGGTGGTTGACCCATACGGATCATCACCTGTTATGAATGGGCAGCGCGAGCACCAAACAAGGAGAGGACTCTCTCGATTCTACCTAATCTCTCATCTGTCAGAAAGAGGGAAAGATCAGGTAGAATAGAGAGAGAGTGAGAGCCCTCCCCCGAACAAGGCTGAGAACGCCCCTGCTGGTGTGGGAATTGCGTAATGAGTGGGGGCACAGGGGGGAAGAAACAAGCCTTCCTCTGTCTCTCTCCATTATCCTTACTATCTCGTAGGCAGACAGTTCCTCTCGAGAAGAAACAGGGGAACACATGGACTAACAAGAGGAGCCAGTGCAGTCAAGTGAGAAAACAGCAATCAGGCTAATCAGAGCGGATAGTTATTGGTGCTGAAATGGTGTGGAGGTCGAGAGGCGAGTCTGACTGGGGAGAGAGTGGGGGAATGGGGAGAGGGGAGGAAAAAGGGGAAGAGTCAAGGATAGGTCGCGTTCACGCGGATAATCCTATGATGAGAACACGGGACTGCATATTCATTGGCCGATTAGAGGGGAGGAGAGGTGGGAAGAGTCGTCATTCTGGGAAAGAGTCTAGGCACTTATTGAGATTGCTCCCATTGCATAGAACTGACAAATTTAAAGGTTTCTGAACCTCAGTGTAATGTAAGAAAAAAGAAAGAGAAAAAGCAGCTAGAAACGAAGAGATCCAAGATGTTTTGTACCTTCTAGACTCAATTTATACGCGTTATTTACTTCCTAGAACTCCGTCATAATGAGAAGATTGCATCATTGACGACGCTGCGGTCGACGCGCATCCGGAATCTCTCCCTACTCTGAATCTCTTCATTTCTCGCACTCTAGCATATACTCTGACTAACGAGAGATCATGGAGAAAGAAGAGAATCCAGTCCATCCAAACAGACTACTCATTTGACTCTCGGTCGTGCTCATTAGCCCCCCTAAGGCCACCCCAATTGTGACGGGGACTCTCGATTCCGCTTGAACTCTTCGTTGTCAGATAGAACGATAGAGTATGAAAAATGAGGAGAATTAGACGATTGGTAGCCCTAATTTCGTCTCTATTGTTCACTCCATTGAACCACTCTTTCTGGTGGCATTCATCCAAGGTAATCGGCCGAGTTCAGAAACTGCAAGCGGGTAAATAGATGAGTGAGAGAGGAATGAATAATGGATGGGGTAAAAAGGTCGCTATTAGACTAGCAATAGCCAAACCTCGAAGTATCAAACAAGAAAGATAGTAAGAGACTAAAAATACAGTTTTTGACCAGTTAGAGTTCTGCAAACTATTTGAATCTTCGCAACCCAAATTTCCGAGAATTTCCTAATTCGAAACCCCGATTGAATAAATACGATTCGGAAAGTGGAAATTGAAGTGCGAAGATAAATACAGAGAGGATGCGTTCTGGATCTCTCAGACCCGCAAAAAGAGTCTTGGCCCCTCGAGGAGATGGAATGTGTGTACAAACATCGTTGCAAGGATTAATCAGTCTAGTAAAGAGGAGAGGAAGAGGAGAGAGAGAGATAGAGAATGGAGGGATGAGTCGAGAGGAGACCGAAGAGGAATATCGGCTAATGGAAGAAGGAACGCGGGCCGCAGCTGCGGATTTTGTATAGAAAAAGGCACAGTCACCAGCCCAAAAAAACGGGTGACTCTCAAGGGTTCTCAAGAGAAATACGGTGGGAAGAAGGAAGGGAACACGGGGGATGAGAGGGGGATGAGTGAATGGGGAAGAGGAGAGAGGGGATGATTACCGTTCGGACGACTGACCAATTGACCTCCGGATAAGCTGAGGGAGAGAGAGAGGGAATCACCTGTCCCCTGCCCATCTCTTCTCTCTGACCGGAGCTATGCAATAGATACAATGGACAGGCCCGTTGTTTATTGTCTGTAGAGATATGTGCAGAGAAGACTCGGGAGGGGAGCAACAGGTGTTGGGGAGAAGTGAGGAGGAGGAATCTGATACGGGGGCAGGGGGATATAAACACTTGGGCCGGCTATAAAATGATTACATTGGGAGGGCAAAAACGACGGCTCGTGCGCACTAAATCGGAAATAAGATGTTATTGAAGACGAAATGACATCAGGGGAGTACTTTACTTGTAACAGCAGTCAAATGGAGAAGAGAGTGGGAGGATTTGAGAGAGTTGAGAGAGATCATAATGAGGAGGGGTAAGGAAGCCAATCGGAGGCGACGAGATCCAATTGTTTCCCTCTTTTCGGACTGACTCTCTCCAAACTTGGCTTTCTATCAAATTCTTTGCCTGACGAGAGAGTATGGGAAATTGAGAGACCGAGACGATTCGCTCTTCTTCTTCTCACAAATTGCACTCGAAAGATAGCTGCGCATGTCAGGCAGGAAGTCTTTTGTGAGTCAAGAAGAGGAGGAAGAGCAGAGAGACCTCCCTGATTCTAGAAGGGAGGGCAGAAAGATCTACCCGATAGAGTCTCAGGTATCCTCCAGGTGAGAAGAGAGGACGATGAACAGAGGTATTCAAGTGATACAGATCAAATAGGAATAGATTAAGAGAGGAAAGAGAAGATTGTGGTGCCCAAGGACTAATGAAGAGCCAATATATACGAAAGAAAAGACAGGAAGACCGTGTTCAGTTCGGCGGAAGCCTGCGAAGTAATGTTCCGACTCTCTCCATTCCGAACCTTCTCTCGTTCTATCTGGCAGGTGAGAGAGCCCGCGAAACGAGGAGAGTCAGACAATGTCGGGCAGGGCTTTGTTGTGCTTGCGGCCGGAAGAGGCTGCTGATACAGTGTACAGCAAACAGAGACAATGCTCTCTCCATTTCTCATGCTCTCTCGCCAACTCTAGTTATACCAGCGGCAAAAAGAATGAAAATGATACAGACTTGAAGAGACTTTAATGAAAAGCAATCCTTTCTCGTTCTCCAGACAATATTCTAAAGTGAGATCGGGAGGGATGAGAATAGAGGGGGAGGAAGGGACAATGATGGACAGAAAAGGCTGGCTATCCTCCCTCCCGCAGGCCTCGAGTGCGCAACATTCTCCCCAGACGCGCGTTTGTCACTCTCAGAAAGGAGGAGGAGGGGCTATCTCCATTCTACACCCACTCTTCTGAGATAGAAAGAGCCAGAGAGCAGGCGAAACGAAGAAAGTGAGACAGAAAGGAAGAGACTGTGTCGGGAGGAAGAGATAGGAGAGGAGGGGGAATAGATCATGGGGATTCCTCCCCTCATCGTTCATAGCTCTCTTTCTCGATCATCGATGAGTCAAGATGTGATGAAAAGAGAGGCCGACGAATGATCAGACTCTCTCCATGTGCTCTCTAGATCTGCCTGAGCAGAGAGAGTGAGGAGTGGAGAGAGCGGAAAGATCAGAGGAATGGAATTGAGAAGAGCCAATGATCGACGGCGTGAAATGAGGAAACGGGGAAGAGTCATGCACTATCTCCATTCTCCATGGTCTCTCTGTGGGCAGGCAGATCTGAGGAAAGGAGGCCATGAGATGGTGAGGAAGGGCGAAAGTACCAATATCCTGTAGATAAGTGAGAATGAATTGACATCTGCCGGGGGAGGGAAGAGGGAACGAAGCTAATCTAGATGGAAGAGAGGACTCAATCCCCCCATATTAGAGGGATGAGATCATGAGATTCCCGTCCACTCACTCTGAGAGGGAATCCAGCAATAGTCCTGTCTGATGAGTGAGAGAGTGTGTGAAAGGAAGAGAGTCAGTGGTCAGGCAATGAGTCCTGAGGGAGGGGATGGTCGGCCAATTACTGTTGCTTGTCTCTATGAGACTCGAGAGACCCATTCGAACCAGAGAGGAGTCACCCGATTAGTGGAGTAGATATCAATCGGGAGAGAGAAATGGAGGGAAGATGGACGCCAGCATTCGAGCATTCACACTTTCACAAATGAAAATCTTCTATTTTGGACAGAAAGAGCTAGCAGGTGAGATGGAAAGAGTCATTACTCTCGGGCTCTCAATTAATGAGGGAGATGGGGTAAAACGCGCCAGGTGAGGGCAATATTGGCCTGATCGCAAGAGATCAAAAGAGGATCCATAATTGTTAGCGAGCACTCAACACGTCCCTAATGGATATTGAGTCCATTAATCATTCCCTATGAACATTTTCTCGACGCCGAATGACAATATTGACTGATAGAGAATTGCCAAAGAACATTTATGCTAATCACTACAATTGTCTAGTCAACGAAGCGGGAAAAGTGTCAAATCAAAAGTCTTTAATCACTAACGGAGTATCCATACTCGCGCATAAACATCACTCGGCAATCAATCTCATATTGAGGGAGGAAAAAGCGGCTCCTCTCCTGAGGGGTTTCTCCCCTCTCAAAGAAACCCGCACCGCAGGAGGTAGAGAGGGGATAAGGATAACTCGAGCCAATCCACCGCTCTGTCACAAGTTGGATCTAGAGAAAGCGAGCGAGATAAAAAAAATGGGTTGAGAGTAAAAACTGTCTACAAAACTGACAAAGTAAAAGTAGAAGGAGAAGAGTAGGTAAATCGGAGGTAGTGAGACCATAGATAGATTAGACGATTCGCCTCACTGAGTGTGCAGTTCTCTCTCTCCTAAGGGCAAATGAGCGACTGCCAAACATCAGAGGGCCATCAGAGGTCTCCTCTTAGATCAACAAACAGTGCAGAGAGGAGATCGCTTCCTGTCACCTTCCCCGTGTTGCTCGCTCTCTCCATTTCACCCACTTTCTCACTCTGGTTTGGATCTAGAGAGACCGCGGGATATGAAGAGAGCTTCGCACTACTACTGAGAACATTCTCACTTCGCCACTATCCTTGGGGGTGAAATTCGAGAACAGTTTGGAGCTCTCACGATCTCTTCCGCTGCTAAGACCATATGCAAATTGCGGGTGAAATAGAGATCCCTGCATCGTACTCGAACAGGATTGAGGATTCTCGCTCAGTACATAATTGTAATATTATCCCAGAGCCTCAATTTATATCACAGCATGAAAGTTGCTTGATAACGTGATAAATGTGCGAGGGATATCGAGTCCTGAGCGAAAAATCTGCCGACTTGGCTACAATTTGTGAAGATAAATGAGTCTCGGGAGGAAGTGTCAACGGATCGAGAGAGAGGGACACGAGGAGGCCTTCTCACACCTCTGATCCCTCCTTTCCACCAACCCCCAACAACATTCTCGATGCGAAAAGTAGACATAAATCACCTTATCTGTTGAGCATCGAATGCATCAAAGTGGCGCCCCGGCGAAAACTACTTGGAAATCGAAGGAATGAGAGAGACTCATTGTCACTTTAATTCCGTTTTCACACCCGCTTTCCTGAAGAACGAAGGAAAATGGAAATCGAGAGCAACCTGACTAGTAATTGAGCGATTATCAGACAGGATGGGTTACAAGAGTGAGAGAGCGATGGGAATTGAGAGAGTCCGATGGGAACCAGTAATTGGGTGATTACAAGCCCTTTTTACCCAGCCGCAATCGAGTTCTTTGTGGTCTCGGGTTACACGAGGGCATGATGCGATGAAGAAGAAAAGCAAGACAAAACAAGAGTAATTGGAAGATGAGAGGGAACAAGAGAGGATGGTGACCCTACCTGAGGAGATCAGTGGGGATCAGAGGGAAAGCAATCGATCGTTATTTCAACGAGGAAATTTGACTCAAGACCCGAAAAGGAGTGGAAAAGTCGAATTTCGGTCGAGGAATTCCATATTTGGGATGAGACTGTCCTTTCAGTTGTATAAAATGCAAGAAAGGCCGCGAAAACAGTTAAAAGCTGAGTAGGTGCAGACCCTACCTGGGGAAGAGATCAGATCGGAAGATGGAGAGAGAGAGCGGAGGCTCTATCACAATTGTAGAGAGAGAGGGGTCTCTCGACAACTGACTCTCCCTCTCTCTCCCTTCCTTTCTTCCTCTCCCGGATCACCGGTGTAATTATGGAAGAACGAGGAGAGAAGCGGGCTTCTGAGTCGGTTGATCCCTCCTCCTCTCTCTGGTTAGAGGAGACGAGAGAGTGTGGAGATTGGAGAGAGTGGATGGAAGAGTGAGAGGGATCCGCCGGATCGAGAGGACAGATTGAGAGATGAGAGTAGGAAGGGAGAAGGGGATTGGCAACAACTAAGTGCCTCCCATTCCCGGACACACTGGCGCATCCTATAGAGGAGGAGAAGTGTGAAGTGTGAGATGCGATAGGAGAGAGGAGAGTATGTAGATGAGGGAACTGTACACACGATACTTCGCAGTTTTGAGGAATAGGCTGATGATCGGTAAGAAAATGGCAAAAAGTGGATCAGTGAAACAAAGGGTACATTCTGTGCTATTTCACAATAATCGGGGTGAAA
Source organism: Pristionchus japonicus (assembly GCA_900490845.1). Classification (NCBI taxonomy): domain Eukaryota; kingdom Metazoa; phylum Nematoda; class Chromadorea; order Rhabditida; family Neodiplogasteridae; genus Pristionchus; species Pristionchus japonicus. The sequence continues at coordinate 85,753 of LS495404.1, forward strand.
GATCGAGAAAAATTCTTAGAAGTAAAGACAAAGATAAGCATCGAAAAGTTGGCGAAGTTTGTTACGGAGAAAAAATCTCTAAAAATGTGAGAGATCAGTGAGAAATCTCAATGGGAAGAGAAGATCATGGGAAGTGTGAAGTGGAGAAGTGAGAAGAGTATTTGGATGCGAGTATTGTACACAGATACTATTAAGTTATCCAGGAGAGAGATCATGAGTGAAAATATCGACAAAGATCTCACGAAAAGAGGTAGTTCTGTGCATGAAATCTTCACTGATACTCCAACCAAGTGATGTGCCCAAGATATTGAGTCAGTCAAAACATTGCTTCTCCCTCTCTCTCTACACGCCCTCGCCCTGCGTCGACCGAACTTTGTCGTGTCATCCATCACGGAAAAACGATGGAGATGAGTAGAGAAATGGAGAGAAAAGAGCAGCAGAACCCACGACGAAAAGAGGAGAGAGAGAGAGGGAATGGGATGTACTAAATATCGCGCTGTCAATTGGACTTGCAGTGGATTACACCGAATGGACGCTATTGAAATGCCATTCCACGGAATACTCGGAAGAAGTAGACTCAATGCGATTCAAAAAGGAATTTAGAATGAAATAATAACCGAGAATGGAGGTCACAGTGGCGGATTCAACCCACGGATATGGCGTAATCTAAGCCTGCCGGATTACGGGCCTTGAACGGAGGGTGGAGGCATTTGAGTGACGGGCAGAGAAGGGAAGGGGCAATCGTCTGACTCTCTTCGATCCCCACACTCTCTCCCCTATTGCCTGATCGGCGAGAGAGCAGGCATAATCGAGAGAATCAGACAATCGGAGAAAGAGAGAGAGAGAGGAGGTGATTGTAACCCGAGAAGCTGCGAGTGAACAGGTACTTGAGAGAGAGAAGAGAAGTGATAGAGACTCGTACGAGAGAAGGAGATGGGGTCATTCGGGGGCGCTTTGTTAGAGAGAAAACAGAGGTTGACGAGAAGAATCATCTCAGAGCACATGTGGAATTAATTGGAGATCATGGAGAGATCTCGAGAACAATCGTCTCGATCAGTTGATTGGTTAAGGATCGTGGGAGTGGGGGGAATAAGAATCTCAATTCTCTGATTCTTGAGGTATTGTTTATCATGACTTCTGAGAGGTGAGAATGCACGGGAAATACCGAGTCTGCTCGACAGGTCTAAGTAGGGGCAGATTGGCAGATGACACTCAACCTTCTCTCTCTTCCATTCCACAGTCATTCATCCGCACCGTTTCACGACAAACCCGCCAATTAACTCCCGACCCATGGATTCCTCCCCCATCTCAAATTGAGACTCTCCTCAATCTACACACTCTCTCACTTTCAATGACCAGTCAATAGAGTGAAAGAAGCAGACGATCACCCCAATTTGCTGTCTCTCTCTAAGGGCAGACACTCCATTATTACAGATGAGGAGGGTATGCTCGGGTGAAGAGGTCAGATCGGTACAAACACTCACGGTATGTCCATTACTAGCCCCACTCTAGAGACTGCTTCTACCTGTTTCTCCCGAGGGCAAGTTGATCTGGGATAACTCAAGGTTTCAATCTACTTGAGAGAACACATGAGCACATCAACTTAGGTTGCCAAGATACTTTCTAGAAAACGAGAAAGTAGTGACGAGCTCTCGAGTTTAAATTCCGATGCAGTCATCACTTCCTGGATTTCAGTAGTAAGCAGAGAAAGAAAAGCAATGAACGGAGTGGAAGAGGTGTGAGAAACGGGAGAAAAAACAAAGAGGAGAAGTCAAAGAATGGGATGCTGGCAATATTTGTGCACCGTGAGACCTCGAGGGAGACAAAGAACGAGCTTACTCGGAGAAGGGATTTATAGCGCTCTCTACTTCTCTTGATCCTTTGGAGATCAAAGTAAGTGAGAACGGGAAGAAAATAAAGAAACATAAGATTGTTCGGAAACTTGAAAGCTGACCTGCCAAATTAACAACAGAGTCCGTTCATTCATCATTTCCAGTGAGTTCTTCGATGGAAATCGAGATAAGAGATATAGAAACAATCTCTTCAACAAGTTTCTGATGATATTTATCGTGGCTTTCTTGGATCGCATAGAGAGACGGGGCATCAACAACACATATTGAAAAAAAAATGAATGAATTGAAGTATATCGAGTGAAATACAGTTACTGAATAAGCTCTGGAACGACTGTGTTGAGGCTAGTTTCCTCAATCATTGCGGGGTTCTCGTAAGCCAATCTCTCCTGATTTATCATATTCCAATGATTCTTGACCACTAAGTAGAAAATCATCGGGTATAGCAAGGGAAGCCCCTGTAGGAGGAAGAGGTACTCGTTGACAAACAGGAAATCTGCTGATTTCGGTCGATTTGTCTGCCCTTTTTCCAATTTAATTGAATAAATGAATTTCACCAGCTATATAGATCAACTGTAATCAAGATAAGTTATCTTTTTGCGGACACGAACACTCACGTAGGATTCGGATGCGGTAGACGTAAATGAAGTAATCTATCAGATTCGAAGGCATTTCCAGCCCAACAGCGAACAATGTTAGTTTTGGAGCAACAAGAAAAATATTTATAGTTCCGTAAACCTATAATTAGGAAATATATCAGAACAATTAAACATTTTTAAAAATTGTAAAGAATACTAGTGCAATCCATCACGTCATGAAGCTGACCCAATTCACTGGTACTGTAGATATTCGTGAACTTTTTGTAGTTTGTATCTCATATTTGAAAATTAGCCTTTTCTGTTCGCTGCCATGAAATTCGGTTATTCTAATGTTCAGTTTATGTTTTTTGTTAATCATAATGTCGCATATTGTCGTAGTAATGTCTCTTAACAATATGACGCGCTATGGAACCTGCGAACCATTGTAATTGAGCCCAGAAGGGTAAACAGAAACACGCGAAACTCAACCAGGCGAGAGAAGGTGAACTGTTGCATTCGTTGCGCCGCTATTTTATGTGTACTTTTGAATACTCTAAATTAGTCTCAATTAGTACTCTGAAGATCGATTAGTCAGTCAATATTGAAGCTAATATAATAAAACTCGTCGCACTTCTTTCTTCACACCCTTTCTTTTGCTCAGATTGATTCATATCCTCTCAAAAACCCATGGATTCCTTGTAGAATATTCAACATATTGTCATTTTAAACAAAATACTCCTCAATTAATAAAGTTTCATAACGTTTCTCATCTTTGACCTTCCTTTCGTCTGTACTTGAGCGCTTTCCCGTTATTAAAAATCTTTACTATCAGAGAAATGAACGAATCATCGGAGATGATAAAGTGTTTTGCGAGAATAGGAGAGAAGATTGAAGGGATATCGAAGGAAGATCCAATCGGAAATCTAGTGGAGGAAGCTGTTATTGGTTTAATTGAATTAACGGCGAGCAACGCGAATGTCGAGGTAGTTTGAGGGTTATTCAATTCGGTTTACTGATCACTATTTAGAAAGTTCGTTTTGCCATGGCGTCAATGGAAACGTCAGCATCACGTGTACAGTTATCGGCAAATGAAAGGTTCGCTCACTATAAAAAAAGAAAGTTTTGTAATTACAAATTCATAGGAATGCTTCTATGCGAAGAATGGTGTATGATGTTACGAAGAGTCTATTTTCCACTATGGAATATATCACTACGAAGGAGGAATCCCGGGTGTGTTCAGCAACTTCTGTCAAACTGGTTAGTTTAACATGCAGCAAATAAGGAATCTGCCCGAACTCAAATTTCCCGTGGTGTAGTCACCGTAATTGGTGTATTCTTCCGCACAGTGCGCGCAAGCAACGGCTTTGAACTGTTTATACTGTTGCTGCAATTATGAAATTTTGAGCATTTTTCAAGGGTGATAGTAAAAGTGGTGTTAATTATTTTCTGGTTAGAAATTTGTGACGCTCAGAGAATCCATAGGTTAAAAGACTGGTGAATAAATTATTAAAAGAGCGCTCTAGTCGTTCGGGTATGCGAGCGTGAGAGGGAAGCGTGAGAGTTGAGTAGTCTATAAACTCGGCATGGATTCTACTAAATAGTTAAACAACTATTGATATCACCACTTTTCGCTTATTTATGTGAAATAATTCTTGTGCAAGTCTATTCTTTTGAGTACCCGACTCATACTGGGGGAAACGAAAAGGGGTAGATAATCACTAGTCAGTTCCGTCCATAGGGGAGGATTGAAACACGATTGAACATTCCTTCCACTCTCATTCTCCTTCTCCTCCCTGCATGGATATGAAGAAGTGAGATAGAGTGAAGAGGTCAGAAAGAAGCGGAAGAGATCAATCCAGATTCAATCACGATATGTGGATTGAGTAGGATTGAGGAATCTTGTCAGGAATACCGAGCGTACGTGTTGGGGGACGGTCAAGAGTGGCTTGGGTTAGCCAATCACGAACCTACATCCGTAGCGCATGAAAATATACAAAGAGATTCGTAACTTCATAGAAATCCAGAAAAAAATCAAATCCTCATCTTCGGATTCTCGCGAGAATTGCTTAAAATGCCGCAATATGTGTGTAGATATTTTGTAGCTCTTCTAGAAGAGGCATTCATAGTTCTAAATCGGACGATTCTGGAAAGAACTTATGTGATATTCAGCTACCATCTCCTGATCTTGACGAGTCTGACGATATTAATGTGGATGGAGGATCTGATGAAGGGAAGGAGACAGAAACCGAAGAACGGATGAAGCCATTCAAGTGTGACATTTGTGAAAAGAGATACGTCAGAAAGGGAGCTCTCGTAATGCACTCGTATTCCCATCTACGTAAGTAGGCATCACGCAGCTGCCTTTGAAATCGTATTTTCTCCAGCATTGGAAGAGAGATCGAAATGTGAAGTGTGCGGCGAAATCCTCGGCCATGGAAGGAAGTCTCAACATATGCGAACGCACGCTGGTAATAGAAATTACTTATAAAGTTATTTGACTGTTTTCTCCAGAGTCTGAAGAAGAGAGGCTCCCATATGCCTGTGACTTGTGCACGTACAGAACTAGTAGTGCTAAGTGTCTTCCAAGACACAAAAGGACCCATTCGAGTTAGTTTCGTTTTAACTTGAAAATGAATCAGGTGAAGTGCTTATTGACCGGAAACGTCTGCTTTTCAGCAGCCGAGGATGAAAGAAGACCGTTCAAGTGTGATGTATGTGGTAAACGATATACCCAGAAGACGACGCTAACACATCATATGACTATTCATTTTTGTGAGCTACCAACACATATCTGATCGAAACCGAAATATTTTTTTCCAGCTTCAGATGGACAATGTGCGAAACAGACATGCGACGTGTGCGGAAAGCGTGTTCTCAAACTCACGCTACACATGCGAACGCATATGGGTATTCAGAGTCTAACGTACAAACTTACTTGATTCCAAATATCAGCAACTGCCGAAGAGAGGCTCCGATATGCAAAGGCTAGTCTTCAGAGGCACATGAGAACGCACTCACGTATGTTTTATTTATGTTAATTAGAAACGATTAAATGCAAGGAAAGAATAAGTGCATGCTTTATCATATTTTTCTCCAGAAAACGACGAAGAAAGAAAGAAATACAAGTGTGATCAATGCGAAAAACGGTTCACAACGATGAGTAATCTCACGAAACACAAGATCAAACACAAATGTGAGTTATAGTTGTAACGATTATTAAAATTTGATTTCCATATCAGCTCACATGGACGAAATCGAGGAAGAAAACATGAATACGGAAACAGAAATGAATCTTGACAAACAAGATCCAAATGAAGGAACTACGGATAGCGACTCCTCAAAGCCCTAAACTAGCCCCACAGTTATCAAATTTCTTCATTTGACATGCACGAATTCAACAGCATGCGCCCGTAATTTCAATGTCGAACAAGCCGCCAACCTAAGAATTATTTTTAAATGTGCCAGATAAAGAGATTTTGCCAGATTTTTTTGAAACGATTGACAGGATCCATAGGATCGGGTGGAGAGGATAGGCTGAGTATACACACTCAGAGTACAAGATGATCGTTCTTGGTTCACTCTAGTTGGTAGGCGAAGAAAGCAACAGCTCTCCCACTCTTTACTTCCTTCGATCCCTTGCAGACTAAGGTATTTGAGAACGGGTAGAAAAAGAGAGAATGAGAAGATTGTTCGGAAATTTGTTAGCTGCCCTGCTTAAGATTGGCAAAACCTGTTTGGTGCCTCCCATTTCTCCAGTTCTCCATTTCTTCTTAGAGGCAGCTGCTTCGACATTATTTTTCTGTCTCTTATCAAAGCATTCATGAACCGCTTAAAAATACGGCGCACATGAAAACTGATGATAGTTCATGAAAAAATCTTTTGAGTCCTGCTCAATATGATTGAACATTAATTTGATAAATCAAACTAATGAAATTGCTGGCCAAGCTCAGAAAAGCTCAGAAAAGCATGCATTATTAAATATAGAGGATGAAGAGATCGAAGCAACAATGTTCCGCGCCGGCCGCTCTTCTCCTGATATTTGCCCCTCGTATACCTCACTCGTTGAAATGGAAACAGGAAAGCAGATTTTTTTTTAATTTGCTAAATATTCTTCTCGTGAATAGAACAATGGATCGATTAACGAGAGGAAACTTCGAGATTGTGACAAGTGATTTGCAATAACTGAATGATTGAACATTCTTCTGTTTCCCCACAAAAAGGAATAACTTGTGCACATTTGAACTTGCATACGATATTAGGGAGATATTCACCGAATCGCACCTTATCAGTCATTCCGAAGAACGGTCTCAACTCGAATGCCATGCGCGTATTTATCATCATACGGTCCATTAGTAGAGTATACCCGCACGAGGAGGAAAGGTTGGTCATGAGAAATATCAGCACCACTTAGGCAGTTGTTATCACTGTTCTATCACGCGATTGACGATAGATCTCCTATCCAATGCTCGCTCTGTCTGATAATGAGTTCCTGGCTGCGATTGGAGTCATTGGAGTGGTTAGTATTACTCTTCTTCTTATACTGATAGTACAATTTAGGCATTCGTGTTCACATGCGCCATTTGTTCTCTTGCATTCGTAATCATTTCGAAAACGACTCATCTTCGGGCTACGACGTAAGCTATTTTGTTCAATAAATTCTGAGATGTGCTACTACTGCAATTCCCGCTTATGTCGCACTTGCTCACTGTGAGAATAGTTGTTTTCATTCAGATTCGGCGACATATGCTCTGTTCAAATGCTTTCCGATATCATCCTCATAACGTTAAATACGCTCTGGTGCCTCATTAAAGCATATCATATCCAAGTTGAGACCCAGCCCAGTTACGAACTGCTTGTTGGTGTGGTAAGAAACTGAAGTTTATCACAAGCATTCGAATATTTATCAGGTCTCGAAGACTTTCTACTTTTTTACATGCAAACTGCATGTCTTAATGGCAATAAATCGCTACATTTTCATATTCCACGCAACTGAAAATCCGGTAATCTTTCTGGAACCTTTTCCGTTATCGCACGACTTCAGAAAACGACTTCTGTATTCCGTGGGGCAATAGTTGTTTGCTTCTTGCTTGCGTTCCTTCAGTCTTTCGCTGGACCACTTCTCGGTTCGATCGCCGATTGTCCAACACAACTAGGACCCTTTCCAGACCGAAATCTCTTTGTCGTTTTCTCGAGTGAGACTCTTAGATGGCAATTCGCAACAACCGAGTGGACTCCATTCTATGAAGCGTGAGTGATTCGATGATGCCCACACAAGTGGCATTTGGATAGGGAAGTGGTCGCACTCTCTTACTTTCTCATACTCTCTCACCTCACTGACAGAGATGAGTCTGACAATTGACATTTCATTACCAAACCGGAAGTAGATGACTGTCCTTCGCATGTGGCCTTCAATCAGAAGTACACTTGTATTCTAGATACTTGGAATATTATCTCGTGCTTACTGAGTGCTCGACTATCATCGTACTTGACAGTGCATCGTTCTTAAAACTAAGACAAATCCATCGCAAGGTTTGCACCTAGCTTGATCTATTCCTTCTTATTTAACCTTTTAGATTGCAATAAGCAAATCGTCGACTGCTCGTGAAATGCGATTACTGCTGCAGGTTAATTGCAAAATGAGCATGCATTTGTAAACGATGTTTTGAAGAGTTTCTGCCAACTAATTCCGCTATCGTCCGTCATGGTCTTCTTCTTTTTCGTGGCTCCGAAGTGTGATTCCACCTTCCTTACCTTTCTCAGTAGCACGGCTGCCTGGCATTTCGGAATCTCCCTGGATGGGTAAGAAAAACACCATTTCTCAAGAGCAAAATTATCGTTCAGTGTGATCATCGTCATTTTCCAAGCGCAATTCCGCGCTAAGATTCAGCCCACAGTAACTCCGTCATTCACGAGAAGTATTCAGTGAAAGGGTAGAGAAAAGCCTTTATGCCACCGATCATGTGTGTATATTCAACGAATACAGTGAACATTAGCCTTTTGGGAGAACAAGGTAACCTTTTCTGAAAATACCCACACGCGATCAATTACGAATTTAATTGTACATTACTCAAATCGAACAAATGTTTTATCTCAACTGTACATTACAAAGTAAAGCGTCTCTCATAGCAATATTTCTTTCTACAAAGGAATTTCACTACTTCAATATTCCACCGCCTGAAAACCACGAGTAACCAACTTTCAAGCAATGATCAGTTATGGCTCACATACTTAAATACCATGTTTTTCGAGACTACACTTAGAGCCACGCGCTCTGACCTTACAGAACCAGCGCGAAGTAATATTTTCTCACAGAGAAGAAGATGTTGTCAAATTATCTCAATTTTCCACAATATTTGAAGTAAAGCAACGTTTGTGTTCGTTCGACAAAAAATTCACTTGAACTAAATAAGTGCATGAGTCATTGTGCTAGAGTTATACACACTACTTTTCTCTTTGCGTGTGTGCCCGGTTAGCTCAGTCGGTAGAGCACCAGACTCTTAATCTGGCTGTCGCGGGTTCGAGCCCCGCATCGGGCTGGTAGCATTTTGCTTTTTGAAGACAAATCCAAGTTATTTCTTATCTAAGAGTGGGTGTTATTCAAATGGGAACATTTTTAATGACTCTGCACAATTTCATATGCAATGAAAATATATGCAATGAAATAGAAGTTCTTGTACATCTCAATCTCCATCTTGACTCAAGAGCAGTCGAGCACACTGAATATCATTGCAACATCTATGGAACTGACATCTCATGGATCAGCATGTTAATCGATCCTGAAATATTCACCCCGACGGAGTGAAATTCTATCCGTTTTTTGTTTCCATTCGAGAGTATTACTCGTTAGTTAGGCGAAGTGAGGGAGCTTTTAAAACGTAGATCGCGAGAATTCTAGCCACATGTAATTCAAGAGCGTTTGGACCGATAAATAGTGAAAGCAACGAATGAACTCTTCCCGATACTCGTGAATATCGCATCCAATCAGTCTAAGATTGAATATAGAATGCTTATCTCAATCATCTCAAAAACGATGGTTTCTTTTCCAGTTCAAGCTGCAGCAAGAGGCTGCTGCACTTCACTTTTTTCCTCATCAGCCTGCCTCTTCTTTGTCGTGTCACAGCTCTCTCAAACCTCATCGAACGAAATTCGCCTCCTTTCCACTAACTATTGCATACTGAAAGCTAAAGACGAATGTCACAACCCGTATTTTCGAAACGTTCGGTGGCGAGAGTGACAGAGAAAGCAGGGTACATGCCGAAGTCAGTTCACGATTCGCGTTCTATTACCCGGTCAACAAAATCCTGAGCTTACATGCGCTGCGGTTGGGTGCAAACGGCTAGACCAATCGAAAATTCGTGTGCAAAAATATATCAACGGACCGATATTCTCTCAATTGAGAAATAAGTAATGAAATCGTGGGCGATTCCTTTAAACAACTAAATGAAAAAGAAAAAAACATAAAAACAGATACAATTGTGACTACTGCGGCGGTTCTTTCGAAATGGCCTTGCCAAGGTCATTTCGAAACAACAGCAGATTTATATTCACATTTCACCGGAAGTGGAAAAAGGAAGAGCAGCGCAGCGCTCCTTAAGTTTAAGAAAGTGTCCTTCATCATCATTTCTCCCTGCGTGTTCGATGACTCTAGCACTTGATAGAGTGTGTACTTTTAGAAGAGACGGGAAATTCTTCAATTTCGAAAGAATCAACGACGCCCTTGGTGAAAGGGCTATAAAGCACAGTTGACTGACACCAGCCTTAAGTACTGGCCACTCTTCGTGATTCTCTCACTTGTGTTGGAAACCTTCGCTCACCATGCTACATTTCCCACATTAGCATAACTACCTTTCTTCGTCTGCCATAAAAGCTGCCGGAGATTTCCTCTCGATACCCATTGACCACATTAGTTCACCCTTTCTGGCCATGTCCTCCCTTCTCCCATGGGTTCATCCATTCTCTTCTCTTTCTTCATCTCTTCTTGCAGGACGGATGTTCTCTCCCCATTTCATCCATTCCATTTATCTTGTTTCGCATCGACTCCCCAGAGCGCATCCGCCCTCTTACTCAACTGAGAAGAGAACATCTCTTGAATATACGAATTCTCCTCGAGTTGTTGCACGCGTTTCATTGTTAAGAGACTGTGTCAAGTAGTGATGTCCATTACAGCCATCTACTCTGGCTCATCACGATCTAATTATGGCTCGGAACGTTAGACAACGCTAACCAATTAATTCCAAGGTGAGAATGTGTTTCACCACGCTGCCGAATGTTCACGTTCAGAGCTCCACAATTCCCATCTCTTTCCACCACTCAACGATCCAGCGGAAGTCTCGAATCCGAAGGGCAACATCGTCGAATGAAGCAACAGTGTGCATCTATGACAGATACGATTTCTATGTTCAGGTGCTTATGCAATACTAGTTACGTGCCACTCCCATTCTCTAAATTGTGAATATTATGGTACAGATAAATAATGAGCCGAGTTGGTTGACCATCACAAAGAATCAGAATGGGAGAAAATGACGGCCTTCCGAAATAATGTACTCTCCATCCATTCTCGATGCACACTCATTTTCATCCCAAAGGCTGAACGCCATCCGAGTTCTTCCTCTATTTCAAGTGTATAATGTATCTGTTTCTTTTATTGTCCGATATACTCTCTCTCCCGCTGCCTCTCCTTTCTATCTTCTCTTTCCTTTCTATCTTCTCCTCCCCCGGCCTTCCGGAATCATGTATTTACTCTCCATACAATCTCCCGATTTCATCTATAGATCATCTTGTTGTTTTCTCTGTTTTCTATAATAGTCACCCTCTCCTGTTCTTACTTGTCGCATCCAACAACTCTTTCAATCTTTTAGAAAGACTCATCTCACTGCGAATAAAGTCGTCACGATCCTTTTTCACAGTGGTATCAAGTGCTGGTGGGATTGCCGTTGTTAATTTTTGAGAGTTTCAGACTGAGATAGGTGTGCCATCGAACGAGATCACGGATTACCTGAACAGAAGATGATTTGATCGCGTAGCAGCGCTCATAATGTGGGCGCTAGAGATCTGCTAGTAGCTATCCGACGTGACATGCGACATGCAACTCAGACACATTTCAATATTATCTGGCAACACGGGGGGCCAAAGTTGTTGATAAATTCTTATTTTTTCTCAAATGCGTTTTAACACAATAAAGGACGATGAATATAGTTTCTTTTTATGCATCCGAACTTTGGTAAAGATGTTCTCGAGAATCATTCAAGTCTGAATGTATCCCATCCTATTAGTCTCCTAGATATTATGCGCGTCCTGGCATTAGCGAGATTGATGTGGGAGAAGTGGGATTGCGAGAAAGAGACTAATCGAATATTCTCCTCACCCTCCTCTTTCCCTCTCATTCTCCCTCCAGACTTTTCCTTCGGACTTCCTTTGTTCCTTCACTCTTCCCTGTCTCTTTTTCCTTACTCATCAAATAGAAGTAGTTTAAGCTTCGCCTCATTTTTGTCTATTGATTGTCTTAATGTGCATAATGTACGTTCTACGTACTCTTTCTCTGCTGATAGAAACTGGAACTTCGATCAAAATTAGCCCTGAGTACATTGCGAATCAGTTTGTGCACAGTGAAATTGTTTATTCTTCATCAATTCTCGTTGCGCACTTACTTTCTTCGCTTTTTGGAACGAACTTCATGACTATTCAAAACTTCTCCCTCAATCCGTTCGCATTAAATGTTTCTGTTTTTTTATTGGCTAATATCACATTTTTCTTACCTTCAGTCTTCTACGCAGACTCGTATCGTCGTAGAAATGATGTGGTACTATTCACTGAATCAATGAAATAGATTTCCGGTAAGAAGAGTATTCTGGGTTTCGAATATTTGATGCGTCTGTAGGACTCTCTCGTTCATCGATAATCGACGAAGTAGCTCGAATGCCCTGAGAGGTTGCACCCTTCCACCACTGATATCCAATCAATTCTGAAGACTTCTAAGAAGACAACTTCTGTTTCTCACTTGGGAATGCAGATGCGGCAGAAGACATTGTGATTTTGTTTGTGTGATAAAATTAATTACTAGCTTAATTGCGAGATCAATAATAAGATCAATCTTAACAATAATCTAGAGTCTGAGCCATGTTCTTACAATTCTCATTTATTGCCCAGCAGAATAAAATACAAAGAGCAACACATAGGCCCTCAACTATTCAAGATTTCGTAGTTGGCGTGCTCATTTCCGAACAGTTCCCCTTGAACACTCCTTCTCCTATCCATAACAAATCACCCGGTATCCTCTCTCAATCCTAAGTACATTGCGAAAAGATGCGGGTCATTCTTCTTTTACTTATTTCTCAAGTAACCTATAGACATAATCAATATACGATCAGTGGAGAAAAAACAATAATTCGTATTCGAATGGTTAGATCTCAATGATATTGGTGTTAATTGGCCTGTCTAGAGTTGAGTACATTCGTCAAATTGAGAGTCTTTTCCCTTGTCGGTGCTCTAAAAAGTACGAAATTACTACTTCACTTAGGTGATCGTTAAGACAGACGTACGGTGTGATCCACAGTGAAAAGTTCAATAAAAAATACGCATCTCATCATATGTATATCAGATAAAAAATTGTGCTGAATAAACATTAGACTCAACTATCGATTCTATTGTTATGCTTCCAATCATCACAACTGAGCTGACATTCCACCTGTTTACCACAGTCTAATGAACCACATAACAGGAACTCCAAAATGGATGAGAAGTACGTAGAAATCAAATACTTGATGGAGAGTGTACACCCAATCAGGCAAGAACTCAAATCTCGCACCATCCTTCGCATATTGAAGCCATCTCTTTCGACCCTCCTGAAATTGGAATAAATCTATCATAAAAGGCTGATTCTCAGAAGCTTTTCACTGTTTGAACAGATATATATTTCAAACAATACCTCAATCGCATGAATTTCCTCTTCAGTTTTTCCATAGTACGTCAATTTGTTGTGGAGTTTTCGCTGAATTCGTGTCTCTCATTTATCAATGCATATTGAGTTACCAATTTCGCCAACGTCTCTTTTGAAAATTTATTTTTGCTTTCCCTTCCCGTTCTTTCCTCATGGTGAAACATTCTTGCTTTCTTGTCCACTGATATTCTGTTGCCCTCTCGTATCTCTTCATCCTAAATCACATCTCTACTTGAAGATTAAGAATCAATTAGTCATTTTATTAGTTAGTAATTCTTAGAAATCCTCACCCGCTTTCCGAATGATCGTTGTCTCTCCTCATCAATAACCTTTGACATCTGAAATGTTTTGTTGGAAACAGTAAGAAGTAAGAGCTATGATAAATACAAATGTACTTACTATTTCTTCCCTCACTTCTCGGGCCAATTCTTCCTTCTTCAGCTGAGCTTCAATTTCATCATGAGTCAGCTGTAAAAAAATGTTCTAGAAATAATGGTATTGTTCAAAAAAATTGTTCATTTGAAGACACAGCTGGTATAGTCCGTACCATGCGAAACGAAATGATCAATGTGTAGCACTCACATTCTGCGTCGAGACTATTAGTAGTCTGAGAATGAGGAGAAGTAGTAAGCGCATTGAAAGTATGAGAAATGAGTGGAGAATGACTGAGAAGGAGACACTACAGGAAGTCAAACCACTTGAGAAAGTATTGAGTCCCTCAATCTTGCGCGATCTCTCGCCCTCTCTCAATGGGCAGAGTGCACGTGAAACAGGAGAAGGTAGACCGCCATTTCGGCAATGAGAGATCATGGATAACTTAGAATCATCCGACGACGAGAGAGAAGAGGAAGAGTGAGACCAACTCCTTAAAAACTTCTTTGACTCTCCATGTCAACGGCCTAATTGGCACTTCCTTGGTCAAACGTCACGAAGCATCAAACTCATATACGAGCCGACTCCAACAATAATATATGCAAATAAGCAAACTTTATCCTGTACGGAACTGATTTGGAACATCGTTCGTAGTAATTAGGGAGCAAGTGAGATGACGCAAAGTGAAATGGGGAAATCAACTTGGGAACTCGATGTTGGCCGGGTTCATCTTCACCTGTAATTGTATCAAATTCATTGAACCAAAGTAAACTCTGTTCCTCAATGAAGGATCAGGAAAGGTTCAAGCAACCAACCGAGATATCCTCCATTCCTCACAATTCAGGCGAGTTGGGACAGACTTCGTCGTCCACCTGAAGTGAATAATGTTTTTTCCTTGTAATCGATGAACGAAGGTAGGATAACAGTGTGTCCCATGTATTGGCCGTTGAGTGATACGATAACGGTATTCTACCTCGGTATCGGCCGCGTTGGCAGCAGCAGATGACACCGGAGAATTACCGTTGGAAGTTGAGCTTGGTAGTTGCGCCTGAAGATAGAGATCAGGGAATATGATGCGTTATTGGAAATATTAATTGATATTTGTGGATACTTGAATATGGTCGAGTGCAAGCATTAGTTCGCCGTGATGAGTGGTAACGATCGCTGTCGCAGTCTGGAACAAACTTTTTGGATGTGAAAAGTAACTCGTTAATTGGGTTACTTACTGCGTAGGTGGAGTTGAGTGAAGTGACGACGGAAGTTGCACTCTGAGAGGACACCTGAAGGGAGAGAGTGTTGAATTCAATTGAAGCTGTAACAGTACTTGAGTAAGAGCGGGATTGGTTTCTCTGGATGTGGAGACTGTAGATGAAAGAGTTGAAGGAATATTGTTGACCGGTTCCGTAACCTGCGAATAATCATTTTCATCACTTTCAGTTTATCTGACATCGTACCTTACTGGCCTTGCTCCTCTTGCATCTCAACGAGCGCCAATACCTCCGCGACTCCTCCTTCTCATCCCGAAGTCTTAGTCTCCGCCACAGCCGCTCTTCTTCACAGTCTATTTTGAAGAACTCTTTCTGCAGTTGTCTGATCTTCTTGATCAGTTTCCCTTTCTTCTCATGTCTTCTTTCAAGTATATTTCTTTTCTCTTCCTTCCACGAATCGTTCAGTTCGAGGATGAATTGGACTCGTTGTTGAGCTATCCTTACTAACTTCTTCTCAGCGAGGTGACGTTGGAACGGAATTAGCGAATCGAGAAGGGAATTGATGGGAGGAAAGGATGCAGTGATAGATTCTAAGGTAACGGAAGGGGATTTTTTGACAGACTTGGTTGTTATTGGAGGGAAGCATAAAGAAGAGGAAGATGGGTTGGAAAGGACGGGGGTGGGATCAGGAAAGGGCTCAGGCAATGACAGAAGGGAGGCAATATTGAAAGAGTTACTCTTAGGGGAAGAGTTGTGAGGAGAAGTGGCTAGATGTTGAACAGGTGGTTTCGAAGGTGGAACGGGAAGGTGCAAGGAAGGAAGGTTTTTCTGAGGGGTGAGTACAGACTTTCTCTGGGTCGAAGTGGATAAAGAATGTGAGGTTGGATTGTGGGACGAACGTTTTTTAGTCAAGGATAAAGAGATGGCTGAAGGGGGTGATGTCATGGGATTAGGAGGGATCTCGAGGGATTGCGGGACACAATTTGCAGAATGCAGGGGTTCAATGACTGAATTGACAGAGTTTGAAGAAGATTTGTTTGAAAGAATACTTCGAAAAACGGAGAGGAATTGCAGATACTGGGGTGGGAAATGGACGGGAACAATGTCTCGATGAGCAAGAATCTGAGAAGGTTGTGGAGCAAAATACTTGACAGACATTGGACTAGCAGACTGTTTCGAGGGCATTTCTAGAAGAGACAGAAGAACAGAATTAGGGATCTTGGATAGTTGCTCTAGACTGTTTTGAGCTTGCAACCTAGCAAGTGATTGACCAGTGAAGTAGGGATGAGAGATGGGATTTGAAAAGTCGGAAGCACTCATACGCCCTGCAAAGGGTACAATCTCAATGAACGTCTAGAAAAAAAAAATCAGCGCGTAATCAAAATTGAAAACAATTCTAATGGCCGAATGGCGTTCGGTGTTCAAATGGGAAATCCCCAGCGCAATCGCAATAGAAGGAATTGCAAAGATAACCCAACACGTCAGAGTTAGGATGAATCAGACGAGCAAGAAGAATCAGAAGGAATGCACAATCTTCTGAAAATTCTGCGTTGAAAGTGATGGGAAATCTCAGGGGAGAAAGAGTGATGAATTGTATTGCAGCAGATCAAAAGACAAATTTGATCAGTGCGCGACGGGATCATCAGAGGAAGATAATGTCGAACAGCAGAGAGTTGCAACATGAAAAAACTTTAAATTGTGAGCAAGAAAACTCTCCTCTTATCCCACACTCTCTCGCTGTTTCTGACTAAAGAGAGCGCATGCACAGTGGAGTGCCAGACCATGGCGCATCGAATGAGAAGGAAGAGCTTTGATCTTTACCCAGTGTCAATGATTCAGTGGGTAGAGTGTGATCAATCTCTTGTCTCTCTCCTCCGCACAAACACAAAATAGGTGGAAAAAAGGATCTGAGATCTAGCACGGGATCTGTTAAACTGAGTGGAGGACTGCTGAATGTTCAGGCAATGAGAAAACAAGATTCGAGGGGAAAGAGACTCTTCCTCTCACGAATCTCATAAAATAAATGAGATTAAAAATTAACGTATCGTTCAAATTTCGATAACCGCCTTTCGGAGAGGATTTCATTACAAGTCATGCTATTGTTTAAATCATTGCATCCGAGTCAGGATATTTCTAATTAGATACTTTTCGCAATAAAAAAGTGTTCAAAGAGTATGATCGCTTGTTGAACTGACCTAGATAACAAGAAAGATGAAAGGAAAATTGAGTTTGCAAAAGAGAGATGAACTGTTCGCCAGAGAGAGAAAAATGGAAAGCACATTTTGCACGTTTTCTGACGAAAACAAATCAAATCATTTCTTTGATAACTCTCGGAATGAGTAATACGAGATGACTAATGAATGCAGTCTATGAATGTTCTTCGAGCTCACCGAGATCCCGAAAGGCGAGAAGAGATATAAAAGTGGAACACCAAACGCAGCAATAAAGAACTGGATAGTTGCAAGAAGAGGGGTATTTCCTCGCTAATCATTTGATCTCGCCGATGTAAGGAGATCGAGAGGAGAGTAAGGGAATGAATCTGTCACGCACCTCAAAGTTGACAGTGCGTCAATCATCTTTCCGTGAGCACACTACGCGCAATGAAACCATTGATAGGGGCTGCATGCATCTGGATAACCGCCGCGATCTCACGTCAATCCACATTATAGCCTACTCAGAAAACAACAATAGCTTATTCAGTAACTAAAAATTATTCAGAATAGGGAGCACTGAAGTCGAGAAAAATATTTTTTTATTGAAGAACGTGAAACAAATCACTGCGAATTGTCACATTCGCTCCAAATCCAAACTCAAAGTCGATTATTATCATAATTCATTAACATGAGACTCTTGATCTGCAGGTTTAGGGAGTGGAGCTGCGACTCCTTTCTGAGCTCATTCCTCGGCATTTTGATTCTCCTGTAAATAATTATTTGTTTTCTTTCAGAAGACTCGATAAAGGAAAGCCACTGAGTATCTCGATAAGGAGTCACTGACCAAGGTTACGTCCAATCCTGTGCCCGCTTCATGCGAATAACGTGCCTCCTCAGCTCCGTTTGTCACCTGAATTGGCATTTTTGTACGTAGCACACAATGAAATAAATACTTGAAAGTTCATAATGTTTCACCATTCCAAGAGGTACAAATGTATAATTCTCACCTGCTCATTCGAGTGACATTCGGGTAGACTATCGGTACGATCAGATTGGGTAGCTGGTGGGACCTGCGAATAATGTATATTAGAATAATTCTAATTAAAAAATATATAACCTCGATCGCAGATTGAGGAGAAGTGATCGTAGGAGGAACTACGCGAGAATGAGTGAACTGCAATGGTCTCATGTGAAGTGATGTTAGGATTGAAATCGCACCTTTCTAACATGGGGAGTTCCACCCTCTTCCCTCACCCGACGAGCGCCTTTCTCGTTGAGATAGAGAGAACCTTGATACAGATATCCGAGGCATTTGGAGTGATCCAAGTCGAAGTCATCCGGGGCTTGTACTAGAATAAACTGCTCAGGAGAGCCGTCTTTGGGAGCGATTCTCACAAGGATCTTGCGGGGACTTTCCATTAGAATCTGAAAGAAGCATGAAAAATCATGATGATTTCGTAATCAGGAATAATTTTCGCGAATATTGCGTTTCACATGAAAAAAACGAAGGATGGTATTGAAGGGGGAACGATATCCCCCTTCCACAAACTGATATACCCTTGAAAGTGGAACACCTAGCCTATAAATACCAAAGAAGGTGCTAAGGGAAGAGCGCAACTTTTGATACCGAGAGGAAAAAAATAGTGAAAGTCGAAGAGATGTTTCAATCCGATAGGGAACGCAGAGGAAAATATGGGTCAAATAGTGTGGAATACGTGCAAAAATTGACATCGCGTGCAGAAACTTATCTCATTTGAGCTGTTGAACTAGATATCATTGACATAAGAGATTGGTATTATGCAACAACCAAAGGAGCTCGGAGAATTTGTAAAACAATGTTTGTTGGAAACTCGATGATTATCGCCCACTTAGAACAGCGAAATCAACGTTCTAGGATAAACCTAAAGTGATGCATGGAACGAAAACAATAAAAAAAAAATTTATTTTTTTACACACACTATGCATATCCCATTCTTATATCACTCTTCTTCGTAGATGTCAGTCGATGGCATCTGTAAACTTAGATTATAGCCAAATACATAACCATTTAGTGAACATAAGTGACAGTACCTCTCGAAGAATTAACTATTACCTGAGCCATTCTTCGCGTTCATTAGATTAGAAAAATAATGGGTGTCTCAAAACTCCACTGCGAATTCAAATGAGTGTGGAGCGAACATCCGAGTACGAAATCTTGTGTACGTGAACTTATCAATGACTGAGAGGTGGAGTTATTGTTTTATTAACTTGCGACAATCAGGACAAGTGAAAATGAAAGGAATTGTTCAGTATAAAGTGCAAGCGAATGGATCACACTTCACTTTTCACTAAGTAAGTTCTTCTCCACTTCGTGGGATGCAATTCATCATTAAGAGAAGCGACGCGTTTGTTAAGTCCCTTACGTCTCACAGCGTTGCGCCCTTAAAATGATGCATAATTCTAAGCAGGTTATGAATCTTATTATTTTACGTGGGTAACGAAATGCCATCATTAACAATATAATGACTGCTCTTGGTAACAAAACTAACACGGGTCTTGTGTAACTGTCTAGGAGCAGAATTGACTCGATGAAGACGCGAGAACTATCAAAGGATCGGTTCTCTTTCCAATCATTTTTCTAAGCCTTACGTGTATTATCAAAGTACCAACATGTGATAGTCTGGTCCGAGAGAGTGCAAAGAAAGTTCCTCTCGCCCCTCTCATCCTCTGGCCCGTTTCCTCAGAAACAATAGACCCTCTGATCCCTATGGCCCTATGGCCCGTCTTGATGGAGAATAGAGGTACTATGGCTCGTCTCAGTAGAGCTCAATCCTGCCAATCTCTTCAGGCCTCGTTTACTACAGTCAAACAGAAAACCTGTGTTAATAGAGTCTTACTTTGAAGCCTGGTCGTTGAAGCAACGAAGGTAGGGGAAGATGGAGGTGCGGCAGGGATGTAATGTTCGTCCTGGTTCACATCTAAAATGGTTCACATCTAAGTTGTGCACAATCTCCTTGAGGTATTTTGAGACTAAATATGGCAAATTTAGTTACCTGATCTACAATTGCAGAAGAGCGAGATCAGAAACAACAGTACTTCGCACATCTTTGACTGACAGACAGAGAGAGAAATGCACATCCGACCGGCAGATATGGACAACGATTTATCATTCGCGCGTGGATCGAAATGATGTTCCACTCATCATTTTCAGGCGCTCTCGAAAAGAAAATAGCATAGAATATCCTCGGATATGCTTCTCTCATTTTTCTACACCTGATATTTTTTGTTATTTATTTTTGGAGGATCGCAGTACTTTTTAATATATTTTATTTCTTGAAAAACAAACAAAAAACGCATTTGTTGTTGAAAAGATAAGAAAACTCGTTATGAGGTAGGCTATGTGGTTGAGGTAGAAGATTATACGAATGAATCACCAGACAGAGTTGACAGAAATGTAATTGCATGAGGTGTTTGCTGCAGTTATGAGACAAGTATTGGCTACTGTGTTAAGAACATACAGTACAATAACAAATCTAAAATAAATAGCTAAATCCAATATTCGGATCAGAGTAGCTTATAATAATAAGATGAATGATTTAATAATGGATTAGTCGAAGTATGGAACGGTTTGAACTAATCTTTCTCAGAGAACACCTCGTCAATTTCAACAGCAAAGATCAGCTGCTTGTTTCTAAGGCGCTTATTCAGCAGTTTAGCTCTCATCTCCCAGATTGCATTCACGTCAAAAGATGCGAACTCTTCACGGTTGAGCTGCAATTTACACCGATTTACTTCCACAATGTTGAAGTAGGAGTGTAATTTAACCATTTTTCGTCCAACTTATGTTTTCGCACAGAAACGGGCATCCGTATCAACTTACAATCATAGGGATTCCCTGTGCTAGTTGCTTGGCTGTTCCCAGAGATTCGATAATCTGAAGAGACAAACTTTATTGCCCTGAGCAAGACTAGAATCACTCTCCAATTATTTGGATTCCACTCAATCTTTGCACAGGGGTACGGAGGTTAAATTTAAACATGCAAATGTGAGAATTATTCAACCAAATTCTCACCGAGAGATCAGGGTGGTTAACGTGCAGAACCTGTTCCGAATATACGCGGAGTAGTGCCACCGTGTAAGAAGAGTGGAGACGAACCGAGTTCTGAATTGGGCAGTGTGTTACAATTTTAGTCATTTCCCTGACGATCAGATCTCGAACATTGCTCGAAAAGGTTCACCTGGTACTCGGGATATTTGATCCTTTCCAGCTCAAGGGTTCCATTGACGAGCCCCCATACAGCAGGGTCACTTGTGCCAGCATATCCATCCAGCATAACCATAGTGCTGGAATTTAATTTTGACCTTGGCAAAAAAATCGTCAATAATTGTTATACATCATATGCCAACATGGTTAGTATCATAATTCACCGCTCTATTTTCCTTCGCTGAACGTATGAATAATGAGAAACATCCTTACTGTCTTCCATACTTCTTGATTCTCTTCGTAATACGATGCTCGCTTCTCTCGAAGATGTTGAGAAAGGCTTTGGGGGACATTCGAGGAATCGTCAGCAACACATACTGGAATTGTTTGTTTCTAGCACCAATTGTGAAACATATTACTGGGATGTTTCGACCGATTTCCTTATTACTGGAATGTTTCGACCGACTTCACATGATATTAGTCAATTGCATCCCTTTACAGCAAGGAATCTGCTAACACTGTAGCCAAACAATCATACTAACTTGCTGGACATCTGCCGTGAGCTTGCAGGAGTTGAAGAGAGAACAGCCATAAAGATAGCACTCCCATCTACAGATTCCATCGTTCCTGCAATGATTTTCGTGCAATAGTTCTTTCCCTCAAATAATGTGCAAACAACCACGGGCCTTACAATTCGTATTCTATCATCCTCGCAAACCCCTCAATTTAGCTACTCTATCCCGTAAAAAGAGATACGCTCAAGTTTCCTAATTGACCACTCACTGGTCAACTCAGTATTGTACTCGATTACCTTGACTAGTTTGAGCGGAAGAGATAAAGGGAGGAAGGGAGAGAGTAGCAGCGTTATCAGATCTAACCGTTCCAAGGACGAGAGTGAGATAGGAAGTGGATAAGGTATTTGGTTCACTCCCTCTTTGTTCTATATCCGACCTCGAAAGGTTAGTCGTGGCACCATCTCTCTCTTCTTCTAACTGTGACCGATGTGGCTGCGCATGCAGTAGTAGAGCGAAATACTCGAAAAGCGCGCAGTTTGCAAGCGTGTAAGAGTGTGCACTCTATACTTTGATCTGCGTGCACACTCGAGAGGTAGAATGGGCTTCAAAACGTTGATACCGAGGAAATAAATTCACTGAACAAACTAACGGGCAGTGGAGAGTATCACAATGGGGGCTTCCACAGTCACCCAGATCAAAGAGACAGCCTGGGGTTCGACACTCCTGCAATACAAAAAATTCCTCAAGAGTACCAATTTAAAAAGTATAGCCGGTACTTACAGTTTGACAGACTCCGTCCATTGCATGTCGTTTGCAGTAGGGGCTGCACGAAGGGAGAAGTCCGGCTGTAAATTGAATCACATAACAAGTAGTCAGCACTTATTATTATAGGTTTCATACATCCTTCACATAATTCCGAAAATATATGATTTGAACTGATAATAGACTCACACAGAGAATCGTGCCGTCTATTCTCCAACTGACTCCTCTCCTCTGTCGAATATTTATTCCCGATCTTTCTCATGGCCAGTTGATCCTGGATATGCCGATTATCCACCAGGTAATCAGGAGAGATCGTGAGGTGAAATACCTCAATCAAGTAGTCCTCGACGTTCTTCCCCTCTTTCATCTTGAGAGAGTTGCGGAGGCTCTGGATAGATGGTTGAACGGAGAACAAGAAGAGGGAGTTACCTGTAGGGCTGTTCTCGCTGCCTCATGCACTTCAGTCTCATTGGATGCCGGGGACGATAGCAGGACTTGAATCGCCAAGAAGGTCCAGAAGAGGGAGAGTGGAAGTATGAGAAGAACGATGAGAGAGATATGCATGACGGTTGTCTGCAAGCAGTGGCACTGAAGAATGGTTGAAATCATCCTTTAGAGGCGAGGGGAGAACGAAAGGGATGAGACACGATCGCTATCCTATCTAGCGTGGTAGCAGTATTCTCTGAATAGTTCAGACACTTTGAACTCACCTTTCTGCCGCGGGTGCGATAGTTCGAGATGACACAGAGGAAGTAAAGTGAGGAGCAGCCAAATCGGGAGTGGGAGAGAAGATTGAGTAGTGGTGGGAAGGTTGACTCGGCCACTATAAGAGGGGCTGCCAATGCACTAACCAATGCCAAATCTATTAGACGAGAGCGGAGTGAACAGCGAAGGAACGAGATAGCTAACCTGTGACCGCTCCCAGCTCTAATTCGAGAAATCCATTTGTAACTCCAGTAAAATAGACAGTTTGCCAGTCTGACAAGAAGACAGCTCTCTTTCAGGGATTATAGTAGATAGAGATCTCATCACATTTGTCATAATCTCTGCCATTCGGGTAATTGATGGGAACAGCAGACAGCAAATCCATAGAATATTTGGGAACGATTTCAAACATTTTGATAGTGTTGCAGAGAAATCTGACAAGGGAAGTAGTTGTACTAAATCTTGCGAGATCACTTATCTTCCTCGTAGGGTTGATGCAGGTGTGCGTGGTACGCGCACTTGAAACAGTAGAAACACTTTCGAAAATGAGGGAGCGCATTCAGTTATCCTTAAAAACAGATAGACAAAAATCGCAGAAACTGTTTCGACTCTTCTCAGCGACAAATGCTTGACCATCTCTACACTACACGCGTCAATAGCAAAGATCGTCGAACATTGGAACCATACAAACTTTACCCAGATATGCAAACTTTATCATGCATGGAACTGATTTGAAACATCTTAATTCGTAATGCACGGAGAGTACGTTAGATGCCGTAATGAGAAGGGTGAGATTATGTCGAGGTTGTTGGGTAAGGAAGTAGAGGAGGATTTCATCTATACAAAAAACGATAGGATTGGCCATTACAAAGGAAAGAAAGGCATGTGGAAGCCGACCAAAGCTGGGATAAGTATCTGATGCGACAATTAGATAATTCAAAGCATGTACTAAATGAGTTGTAGGAGATTATGGTCATTCAGATTGGGAGAAGGTAGTCATGGGTCATATGTCTATGTAATGGATGAGATACTCGAAAATAGAGGGATGGAATAGGAGCAGAAGATGAAGAGAGCATTGCATTTACTGATTGTAAAGCAGGTAACAAATGAGAAAGATGATAATAACGAACTGAGAGAAGGCGAAGAACTTAAGCCATAAGATGTTATTATCTCTATCCCAGTCCTTTCCCTTCAGCATGAACATCTCCTCCTGAGAATTGTCAGAATATTAGTGGAACAGACTCAAAAAGAACAGAAAATCTCAGATTTGAAGAGGAACTGGTCTCAAACAAGTTGTTTTCGAAGGTGGACTGCTACTGTTTTCCGGAAATACGGTTGATAATAAGAGAAAATCAGATAGAAAACTTAGGACGAACTTCCACTGCGCGCCTCCACATCTTAAGATCTTGCACATCCTTGTTCTCGAACCAGAAGCGTCCTGAAAATGATTAATCGCTTACTGCTTCATTCAAACCGGACATCCAAACAAAAAATCCTTGTCGTAGGTTATCAAGAGATGTTCCTTCACCATATCTAACACATGTTTCCAACTTGTACACTTTCTACAAATGAGTCCTGAACAAGAACTTCCCTCCCATTTTAATAATTTTAATAATAATTAAAATTATTTTTACCGAACTCACTTTCCTCGTCGATCATTCTCCTCTCCTCTCTCATCATCATCTCTTGATCTCTCTCAACTGTGTTCCAGATCTGTCTCAGTTGTTTCTTGAAATGGCAGATTCCCATCCAAGTGGCGAGAAAAGCCATCACGACAGTGGCCAGAACGAAGCGGATTGAGGACCAGAGCTGGAAAAGGCGTAACTAATTACTCCATCAAGCACTTAAACAAGTGAAGGCTGTCCAACGAAAATATCGATAGAACTGCTATGTAAAAACCAATAACAGTTGGGAGATGCCCACCGAATAGGCAATCGACTGCTCGAGCGCACACTCTTCTTCAAGCTTGGATCGGCTGACGATGAACGTCTTTGAAGCGCACTGGAAAGAGGTAGGAACTGCATTAAAATGATAAAATCACATTATTTCTGCGTCTTCACTCATTCAGCTATGTACAAAAGTCAGAATCTAACAATCTCACTATTGAATATCTTAAATAGTCTCATCTGATCAACAAGAATCTCCGTGATAATTTTGGAAGTGTTTCCTTTATTGCCGAATGCACAGTGACTGACTGTATACACGTAGCGGACACAGAATTCATTGTTGGCACTGCAAGTGAGTTACAGTAGAAGAAATCACCGAAGTCAGTGATCACCCAGTGAACAAAGCGTTCGCAACACTCTCACTCCTTTGTCTACTCACTTTGTACTTCTCATAACGATCAAATGAGAGATTTTCTCGAAAAGGCTAATTTCCGGCTACCTGCTCATTTCCTCTGATTTGGTTGCTTAAAGCAAATAAGGGGTACTCACAGAATGTTCGATCGAATGTAGACGATCTCGTGGTGGTATCCATCAGAGATGCGTGTTGTCGTCCGATTGATACCGATGAGTCTGTGAATCAACGTTTCTTTTCATTATGCCCAATAACTGATAACCAACCAATAACCCGTAACCAAACCCCCGTAACCGTATCCAAGTAACCAGTAACGTAACCAAAGTGTCCGAATGACAATAATAACCAATAACCCGATACGACGATAGTTAATAGGTGGAATCACGAGATCGTAGAAGTTTCCGGGATTCTGACATTCTAAAATGACCGACCGATCGAAGTCCTCGTTCCACTTGAATGTTCCATCCACTTGTTGGGCGAAGCCATTTCTTCTCACAATCACTGGATCAGACACACTCTCATTGAATGATGGATAGTTTCGCCACTGAAAGGAGTTTATTGATGCCCAAACTCGCATTTTCCCATAGTTTTCACTCCAATCTATCTTAAGTTGCCTTACAATTGCTTTATCTCTACAGAATATTAAAACTAGGTTTCGTCCAGAGTTGAGTGAGAATGTAGAACTGCCAGTTCCCCTCAGTTTCTTCTTCACTCGAAAACGGGTCATTGGCTTAAGAAGGGGGCGTGTGTATTGAACATTAGGATCAGTACCTCGCTGACAATGACGTAGATGGAAGCGAGGAAGCCAGCGAATTGAATGAGTCGGCTCCACGGCACCATTCTCACTTCGCACCGTCTGAATAGAGCCCTTTTCGTAGCATGAACTGCGAAAATATGCGAAACATAGCTAGACATAATCAAAAATGGCTCGAATTTTAAAAGGGGATAGCCTGCTCCATCCTTACACTGTTTCAGTGACAATGGAAACCAAGAATGCGCAGAGAGATCGAAACAAAGATCATTGTAAGTGAGCGGGAAAGGAAGACTGTTGGTGCCTCTGAACGGTCCCTCTCTCTCCATTCCACTCAGTCTATTAGTCTGTCTGAACGCAGGATGTTTAGCAAGTGAATGATAGTCAGATGACCCTTTGTCTCCCACTCAACAAGTGTGGAGAAACAAGGGGTTCAACCGAGTCCTGCAAGAACGGGCGAAAATATTAACATCTGGAGGGAGAGAAGGGAAGAGTTGCGCAGCGAATCACTTGACTCTCACCCCATTTCTGTCTTCTCCCCCGTTGTTGCCCCTCCTCTCTCGCTCTGACCGCTAGAGAGTAGGTGAATCGTGTAGAGAACTGCTCTGGTCACATCATTTTGCCTCTAAATGGGCTTGTTTTGGGAATATGTGTATAAGGGAAGATGGAATAAGGAAGAGAGGGAGGATCCAATGGAGGGGCTATTTTTGAACGTTGCATGTCATCATTATTGTGATTATGTTTCGTGTTGTTTGATAAAACTTGATGGGAATCATCAAAACTCTTCGGACTTTGCGCCGGGGTCTTGTAGAGCCGACAGAGCGAACT
The DNA here is from genome assembly GCA_900490845.1 of Pristionchus japonicus. Classification (NCBI taxonomy): domain Eukaryota; kingdom Metazoa; phylum Nematoda; class Chromadorea; order Rhabditida; family Neodiplogasteridae; genus Pristionchus; species Pristionchus japonicus. The sequence goes on from LS495404.1 coordinate 112,892, forward strand.
CTTTCGACTCTCACCACGATTGAGAGGCGCCCTGAACCAGCCCTACCGTATTTAGCATTTGGCGCCTTCATTTCGATAATATTTTGTCATATTCGCTTCCTAACTACTAGAACTGTTATGGTATTCTTAATTCCTACTTTTCTTCCTGATCTCGGCTTTGTCAAGAGGAGAGAGGGAGAGTGGAGGCCAGCGACCCAGGTCACCATGTGTTGATGTCTTGTGACTCTCACAGAGGACTGTTTTCGCGCGCTTTTTCACCCAGCTCTTGCTTCGATACTCGCCTTGTTTTGTCGTACTTCTCTCATTTTATCTTATTCCATGATTTGATAAACATGATTGATCGATTGCAGCTGCCTACTCCAGCTCTCTCCCACTGTATTCGGTGGATTATTTATGGTTACGTCAAATGACGATAATATGAGGTGAGCGCAAGCATTCATTATGCTTTGATCACCCGTTCTGCCCTTCTCGCCAGGAGAGGCGACCGCAAAATCCAAGAAACATCACAATTCATCAATTTATCATTAATTACTTAATTAAACAAACAATCTGCAGGCTTCTGAATCTTCCGAACCGAGGATAGACGAGCTGCTTCAACATGGACCAAACGAACTTTGCAAGAAAACGAAGATCAACATGTGAGATAATGATAATTCAAGTATACAATTATTAGTCTTCCGTTTTTACAATTTAAGAATTACCGTTTCCATTTGCAGGTCGGTCATGGAGGTAGGTGTAAAGACCGAAATGGATAATTAAATCAATGAAGCAATGTCCAGGCAGTATAATTCTCTCGACTATGTGTTTTATTGTATTGCTCTGTATGACAATAAAATGCTGTGAATCACTCATCCGACGTCAATACAGGAGCACTAACACAATAACAACGAATAATTGCAATAATGTATCTCGATCACGTTTCCTTTGTCAAGCACTGTTGCCGATTGATTGGCAGTCCGATGACCCTCTCTTACGCAACAAGTGAAGAGAGAGAAGAAATTCACTCAAGTTCTTCCAGAACGGGGAAGATAATACCATTTGGAAAGAAGAAGTTTAAGTCTCTCCAGTTTCTTGTAATGATTCAGTTCCTTTCTCACTTCCTTCACCGGATACTGGTAGATCATATGTGATTAACATTTATTCTCACAACGTATGGGACAGTTACACAAACTAGGAAGAATCAGGAAAACCCGTTCAAAGGGCTGATTGCCGCGACGCGTGACCGCGACGCGCGTGCGTTTCTATGTTTAAAAATCGTTTATAAATCGATTTTGACTTTTCAGTGGTTCATTTGCGCTCAGAATCGATCGTATGCTCATTGCGCATGCTCTCATAGCAAGATTTCATCAAACTTCCTTGTATCAAGGCTAGATAATGGCTTTCAAATTACAGGCAGTGTGTCATCCCCCATATCTTCTTGAGAAATGATGCAAATATGCGATCTAATTCGCGAATTCGATCCTTTGCACGAGAAACAGTGCCGCAAAGGCATGAAGCAACGCCGCTTCAGTATGATAGTCTCGATTGTTTTATTTTGTTTGCATTTCGACTGATGTTGCGTCGTATGAGGATAAAATACGTATCCTTCATCTGGCTCGCAATCCCGAGATAAATAATACAATAATGCTATAAAAAATTACTGAAGTTTGATCAAGAAAGAATCAGAAACCACTGAACAGTCTCTTCTTCTCGATACTGCTCATTCCCATTGCACGAGAGAACCATTGACGAGGGATGGCAGATGACTCTTTGTCTCTCAAACAACAAGGTGAGAGAGTAGTGGATCATCCGAGTGCTTCCAGAATAGGGAAGAATACAATCTGGAGGGAAAGAAAAAGAGAAGAACAGAGTGGTGATTGGTTTGGTTAAATGTCTGCCTCCGCCTCGCAAACCATACGATTAGGGTCCATTAAATAAGTCCATGGGATTTTGTAATGAGCAGCGCCACCATAATAGTGTCCAGAACATCACAATTACAGCGTTATGCATACGACCTGGACCTCCTCATTTGACGGCCCCTTTATTTCTCGATCTGCCTAATTCGAGAGAGAGACAGCATGTGGACAGTAGAGAAGGGGAGGTTGTTATCCATCAGCTGTTTCTGAGGCATTGAGAGTGAAAGAGGGAGACAGAGAAATGAGTAAGAGGCACGATGACGAGTCATGTGATGAAAAAGTCGCCTCTGACTTTTTGAATGTGAATTGTGTATTGATTGTGAGCGATAGGAAGATCTTTTTGCGCCCAAATTTTCTACTGCATGTTCGAACTATTTATGTGTGCTTGTTTCTGGGAGAGCAATGACCCTTCGACTAGATTTTGGGATTAGAAATCGCGTGCAACAAATGAGTAGGTATTAATTATTATTTGATATATCGCCTCGGCAAACTCGCCCTTGCTCACAATTATTTACCTTTTTGGGGATTAGATGTGACTAAATCATGAACACCTTAGACGGGCGAAAGGTGGGCACACCAGACTGAATGATCTATTGTGATACTGGCCCAACAGTAGCCACCCACACAGTCTCGAAGACTGGAAGTTTATTTTCTTTACCTTTACTATGTCCTAGAAAGCCTTCATCAACTGAGTATACGCATTGACCTCAGAACTAGATTGCTGAAGTTATCTGTATTCCCTTTTCGCTATCAATGATCTAAATATTCAGGAAAATGACTCACGCGTTCACCTACAATTCACTACCACATTCGGTTATCCATCGTCATCATCCCCCTATAAACTATAAGAGCAGAGAGGAGGCGGAAAATTGAGTGAGTACATTACTGTTGTCAACGTATCGAATTGTATGCGCAAGCATAAGTATACTGTCCTTTAGTTTTTCTAAATAAGTGTTCGGTTAGTGCGCATCTAGTCCGCCCTGGCACATAATCCTAGTGGTTTCTCTAAAACTACGTTGGTAGCTGAGAGTTATTTTTTACTACTAGTTGTTCATAGATGTATTCAACTTTATTGACTTCGTTTCATCGGCCCAGCTTGACTCTCGGAATTCAGATCTTTCCATTCTGCTAGAGAGAATAGAAAGAGCGTGGTTTGATCTCGCACGTCAATAGATCCCTGAGCCTTGTCTCCGAACAGCCGCGTCTCTCCCTCTTTCTTCCCTCGGAATAATGGAAAACAGTTGTGAGGGTCTTGAACTCCCCGATCTGAAGATGAAAACGGAATGAACCAGTACAGTAAAGACGTAGAGGGAGAGAGGTTCGGGTGATCTAGATTCACACTATTTTTTCGGGCAGATAAGCGTCGAAAACAATACAGTAGTAGGGTCAGTTGATATCCCACGATCTCTCCCCCTCCCATCTTTCCCTTCTCTCTCTGCTTCTCTCCGAAGACTGGGCTCGCGGGTTAGAGTGGTAGGGAGAGAGGAGCAAAGAGAAAGACCATAAAGTCATTACGATTGCAACTGCAAAAACGTTAAAGGCCAAGACTGTACTGAATTCAGTGATTAGCATGTCTGACCCCAATTGACTCACAATAGTCCTCTCAAATGAAGTGTAAAGAACCGATTGCCCCTTCCCACCTCCATCGCTCTTCCTCCTCAACTTTTTGCGCCCCTTCGTCTTCTACTCCTCTTCTCCCTTACATCCCAAGAACGTGGGGGCGACGAGTGAGGTGTAAAGTGCAGTCAGCAACCCTGCGAGTACTCGTCCATCTCAGTCGTCGAGCGCTTTTCAGTTTCCGATAGGCTTACCGATTTCCACCTTTCTCTTCAGGCTACCTTATAGCATCTAGAGCGCTTACTTACTGCAGTCTGAGAGAGATGAGTAACATCGTTGTAAATGATCCACACCGTTTGCATCTAATCCACAAATTCATTCAGGTAAGAAAATCTCGAAGATGAACGTTCTTGCGGCTTGGGTACGTTCACTTGTTTGCAGATTTGTGTGTCGTTTCCTGTTTGTTTCTTTTTTGTTTTCCTTTTTTTAATCTTTGTTTGCTGGTTGTTTTTGATCATATGATTAATATTTTACAGATGCTCCACCTCTTCGTGTTGGGATTCACGGTAAATCTGAGCTTCCCCAATGCACTACTTGATAAGAAAAACAACGTAAAATCGATTCATTGCAGAACGCTGTTCCGGAGCCGACCAACTTCGGTGCAGTCGAGTCAGGAACGGTAAGATTCGATTGAGACATCTTCAAACATAGCGCCGACTTTCATGTTTGCAGGCCATCGACTCGGATGAACTGGCTACTGGAGCCGCTCCGGCAGACATCCCCGCCGAGGGCGAACTGGTACGACTTAGATTTTTATTAATTGTTTGGAAATGCGTGTTTCTGAAAACTGTCCTTTTAATTTCAACTACTTCAGGCTGGCCAGTTCGCGAAGTACGCCTCCGCCGGCCATCCACTGGTCGAAGCCGTGGCCAGAGTCAGCTCTTTCGAGTTTTCTTCAGTAATGTTGATCAAAAATGCGCACATTGCAGAAGATCGCCGCTGCCATCGTGAAGGCTATCTTCAAGGATGAGGAGGAGGTGAGAGAGCCATTCAATATTGATCTGTTTTGGTTGGAAGGGATCTTTGTGTGATGGTCTTCAGTTTTTGCAGTGTGGATGCCCATTATTTCAATAGCCTTAGACTTACCAAAGGTGGGTGTGTTTTTTAAAAAAATAAATGCTGGTTTACAGCTGCCCTCTGCCTCCGCTGAGAAAGAGGAGAAGGAGGAAACCTCGATCCTGCAGGAGGTAATTGCCTGCCCATATTTCCTTGAACCGACGTGTTTTGACCGACGATTCACAGAAACGAGATGAACTGTGCAACTCGCTCATTATACAATACTGAAAAGGGATATTGCAGATCGCCAGGATTCTTGTTGGTCTGGGCGACTTCATCATTGACGACGAGGTAACCAATCTTCTCATTGTTTTATGGTCTTGACTGAATTGGATTGTGCGTGTTTGACTTCACTAAGCATTATATTGTCGGAATGAAAGCGGTTACCGCATCTATTTACTTGACTATAGCCATTCAGGCTCGGGAGCACCTCTGCCGTGGCCGCGAACGGGGACGACGAGGCTGCTGAGGTAAACATCATCACTATCACCAGCAAACTCGCATCGCTCCTTTGCTTCTTCTGTGTTATCGTTAGTGCAGATAGTTCGACTTCTCTGCTATTGAAAACAAGAGAATGAGCAATTAGAACTCGGATAAAAAAAATTGTAGATACATTGCAACACTATCTTTTCAGTGATGACCGAAACAAGCAGTCGTCAACAACATCAACGTCTGCCGTCGAAGGAAGTACACAACACCACTAGCGTTAATCGTGGTCTATTTGCGGTAGTTGTATTATCTATTGTGTATTGTCAGTAGTAAGTTGCCAATTTCTTTCCCAACTCCAACGAATTAGTATAAGCCTCTCATTTTGCATTTGTAAAAACCTTCGTTTGTACCTTCTCTAGCCTATCCATGTTTCCCACTTCCCTTCCATGTTTATTATCCAATGGATACAACTGTGTATCTCTTCCGTAGTTGCTACTCTTCTTGTGGTTTGGCTTCGGTTGTATTTCACGATAGAATGTCTAAGTAAACCTCTTGAACCATTAACTAATTCGTGGACACTCACTTCTAGCAACGCAGGTGAGAATTGCTGTTCTTCTACCAGCATAATGAAGCATGGTAGATAGGAAAGCGATATCTCAGTCAGTGCAAAAAACTGAGAATGCACATGAGAGCACAAATGAACAACTGACGAACGTACAATGGATTGAAGAGAGAGAGAGATTGGGATGGAGTTTCCAAAATTATTGTAAGACAATTAAAGTCGTGAATTTCTTTATAAAGTTAGCGTGGTTGAACGAACACAGACGGAGTGACGATAAACCCAAAAAAAAGGTGGAAAGTGGCCCTGAACTGTGATCCTCTGATCCTCTCCCTCTCTTCGTATCATTCGTCCTCATCTTTGATGTGGTATAATCTAGCTTGACAAATTAGGCTACGTAGTATTATTTATTTCAGCATAATTTATTATACTTGGGGTGTGTATTTTGAATTTTTATATCAATTAAATTGGAGAATAATCTTTGAAGGGAGACTCATGTGGTGAGTGGAGGTCGCAGTTGGTGACGATGGATGGAGGAGAGATTCATCTCATAGAAACACTGAAATTGATATTGATTGCATCGATCTAATAACGAAACCAAAGCTGAGTAACATATCTCAAAGAAGATAATGACCAAAAAGATTGGTGAAGCTCACTTGAATCTGGCGTTCTGTGCATTTGTTCGTGCAACAGGCATCAGAGATGTCCACTGGGTTTCTGTCTTTGTTGGTGCATGTCTTCTCGTATTATTAAGCGTGTTCGAGTGTCTACAGTGCTGAAAGCGACAGTCTGTATGCAAGAATAGTCAATTTATTATTTCTCACCTGATTAGGCTCTCCATTATCAGAACTTTTTACAGAAGGTCTCGTTGGCCTGAAATTTTAATAATCGTGGAACAACAAATGAACCAACTCCGTTACGTGAACGTGTATGTGTATCATAATCATCTAATAGCAACTCACTTTTTATCGATTTGATTCTTCACGCTACGCACGATGTTGCATATGCCGTTTTAGTAGCAAATGAACACGAGTAGAGTGTTCAATCTTAAAGTAATTATATTTATTGAATGAATCCACAAGAAATAAAATGCATCAACATGATTTCCGAAGAAGGACCGAACAATTGTTAAGTTTAGCGAAAAAGGACCCCTATTCCTATACAACATCTATGTATATAAATTGGTGAATGTATTTTTTACGAATCTATCGGAGTATTGCAACTTTCGGAATCGCCTTCAAAAGAAAAGTGAAATGGGGAGCATGAAAGTGTGACACAGGTTGCGAAGGACACAGCAAATAGGAAGGCAGTGAAGTAGAAATGAGAGTGCGAGGGAGAGTTCTTGAGGGAGGGATTACAAGAGAGGGAAGAAGGTCGTTTGATGGGCACTCCTGTACAACTCGCTTGCAAGCTTTTCTACTTTAGCAGAATGAAAGTGAATGTGAATGTTCCTGCAAAGTGAATGTTTGCTCACCCACTTGGAGAGACAAACAGTCCGTTGGGATCCGTACTCTATATGTGGAATGCACTGGACTGAAGTAGAATGATTGTAGAGTGATCTTGTATGGTTGCGGTATTCGAATCAACACGTGTGTTGATAAACAAATCAAGTAAATGTGTTCGATTTAAATTAGAGAATGTATATTTCAAGATATGGAGAGATGAATTGCATGATCTTTCGGATTTCTCATCTCTTCTTTAATTATTTGATCACGCGTGGTCGGATGCCAGGTATCTCATGAACGTGTCTCATCATAGAGACACTTTGACACTAAGCATGAATGAAGGCGTATCTAAAAGAGTTTCCAACGAGTCCTACTAAGATACGTTCACCAAAATCGGAATCAATTTTTTTTTAAGGTACAGAAAATTCTGTTCGCTTATAGAAACCCCGTAATAATGTGATGTACTTGTGAGATACTGTACTTGTTCTTTGATAATTCGTTATTACGAGGCACGCATTAACATATATAATTGTTCATTTCATGTTCCATATCTCAATAAATTAAATAAATCGGGTGATGAAGGAGGAAGGGGGATTGCATGAGGTGAGAGGAGGTCGCTGATCGTGTTGCTGGAGAGAGAAGAGTATGCTACTCGTCACAAATGAAGCACTCATCACAGATGAAGCACTGGAATGAGATTGAAGACAAAAAAATCAAAAAAAATCAAAGCTATGCAACGTTCAAATAAGTAACTTTAAAAAAGAAAGGCTCACCATTAGCAGCAAACATCAGTTATCTTTTCATGTCTCTGTTCTTGCATCTTCTATTCTTTTAAATCTTCTTATATTCGTTGGTCGATGAACGAGAGTAGATCGTTCAAACTTAAAGAAACTTTTGATAAGAAGCGAATCAACGGGAAGTGGAATGCAGGAACACGAGTAGTGAAGGAACGAGCAAGTGAGGAACATTAGGTATGAGAAAACACATAGATAGAAATCTAATTCCTAGACAATCTTTATCGTATCATTCTATACACGTGGAAGGAACGCGAATATATAAAAGTTTAAGGTAACTATGGGATCGCGTCAATATAATGAAATGGTATGCCGAAAAGCAAGGTACAGACTGTGAAGGACACAGTATACGGGAAGGAAGTGGACAGAAATGATTCCTCTCTCACTCTCACAGCTTATTCTCTCCCGCTGAACCGGCTCTCCATACCGGTGAGGGAAGGAGGGATAAGAGGGAAGCGGAGGAGGCATACTTGGTCAAATATTCGACCTTCCTTCATAAGGCGGAAGACAGTCCCTCTTCCTTTCACTCTCTTTCATCGGTTTGGCGCCTGTCTATGCACAAATTATCCCCTGTACAAGGACAGGCGAAGACATAGTGAGGGATCGAATCATTTCACACTATGATCTCCTCCTTTTACCCCACCAGCCCCAATATGGACCAACTAGAAGTTTGAGAGTCGTGATCTGGAGTTAGACAACTGTCAATTGTAGGGGAATGGAAAAATACAGCGGTTGATGAGAATTCTAAATCCAGGAAGAGAGAAACCCTCTACATGAGCAATCTTTGAAGTCTTTTCAATTCACACACACATACTGGGGTTGATGATTGCAATCGAATGAGATCAGTGAAGAATGCAGTTCAGAGTGATTTCACATATCGAAAGCTTCTATTTCTAATCGTGATTCTAATAATATTTGTTGCTGAAACTTATCCAGGACCTTTCCTGGGCCATGCTCAATCATTATTACTTATTATTTATTATATTACCCTAACCCCTCCTCCCACGATTTTGATAACCCATTTGAATTCTACAGAAGGTCTACGATTCTCATTCACTGCATCTCCCATCAGTAAAGTGCGGTGGGAAGTTCAGGGAATAGGAGGGAGACTCTCTTGGATGTCAAGTAGTGACAGGAAGAAGCCACTTGATCTTACTCTCTTCGCTATGTACCATATATCTTCTGACCACACAGTCAATGACTAGAGATCCAGCTTATTTGTATCTTTTTTTAAAAGTATTTTTATGTTGCAGCTTATTATCAACCAATCTTCATCCCTGAAAGTCTTCTCAACAGCAACTCGCAACAACTCACGAAGAGTCCAGCTGATAGATCGAGAAATACTCTCATACCAATTAGATCCGATCAGTGAGAAAGCGAGGAATGAATTAGGGATAGTAAGAGAGAAAGCGTGGGAAGAAGATAGGCAGATGGACCGTTGAAGAAGGGATGAAGAAGGGAACACGAGATTATTTCAGTGACTCCGCCCATCCATTTCCTCATTCAGTCTCATCACTCCAACCGACTCTCCTCCAGGCAGCATTTCAAGAGACTCCGACATTAAATAGTATTCTGCCTGAACTTCTTCTCCCCCTCTGTTCAATCGGATGAAGTACTCTTAGGCGATTCACACATCTCAACAGAATGATGAAGTTGTTGGTATGATTGAATCGTCCGAGAGCTGTCTGAATTAGAAACGGAAGGCCCCAATATCGCTGTACCTAACTTCCCAACTCAATCTAAAATAGTTTGGCCCACCCTGTCGAATCCGCATGAAAAGGGCTAAAAACATGTTGCTAGATGGAAGCAGTTTCACGACCCGGTTTAGAATAGGATTGATATCAAAAGGGAGGCATTGTAACACTTTCCCACTGTATCCACCTCTGTTTCTGGTCCTTGAAACTACTTTTGACTTGTCCCTTCTTCAATAGTTGTATTTTCCCTCTCCTCCTCATTTGCATCTCCCAACCGTCTGGGAAGAATAGGGATACAGGCGAATAAATAGTGTTATTGAGAGACTCTCTTCACTTGGTATAATATTTCTCTCAATCTCCTAAATAACTACAAATCATACATATTGAGGAAGAAAGCACTAGATCTTAACCTCGTCACAATGCGTGATCTACCGTTCGCAATTACCATCATATTGCATAGTGAGAGACGTTCATTGATTTTAGTTCCAATTCAATTCTTCATTTATTAATTTACTAATCTTATGTGCATGTTGTTGGTAACCGATTTGATCATCTGTCATCCGCTCTTCGAATGAACGGGTAAGATTTTTTTAAACGGACTTTAGGGAAGTAACACTGACCTCCATTAGATATTCTGATAATTTAGAGTAAGAATAACGCGAGCACAGCTGATCAATCGAGAAATATTCTCATCACAATTAGATCCGATCAGTGAGAAAGTGCGGAAAGGTTGAGGACAGTGAGAGAGAAAGCGTGGGAAGAAGATATGCAGATGGACCACTGAAGAAGGGACGAATAAGGGAACAACGAGAGTCTCCTAGTGACTCCGCCCATTAACTTCCTCATTCAGTCTCATCACACCGCCCTCCTCTCCTTCAGTCAACATTTCTGGAGACTGATTCTGAAACAAAATAGTTGTCTGCCCCGTACTTCTTCTCCTTCTTTGTTCAATCGGATTAAGGACTCTTAGGCCATTCACACATCTCAACAGGAATATGAAGTTGTTGAGAGTTGTGTGAATTGCCCGAGAGCTGTCCGTAACGAATACTGGAAGATAGGCACCACCGCTTTTCCCGAAATCCCTGTACCTAATTGCTCAACTCGATCGAAATTAGCTTGGCCCAATATAAAGAATCCGCTTGAAGAAGGGAATCGATTGTTGCCAAACGGACGGTTTTCACGAGAAGGAGAAATTGATTATACATCACGTTCAAAATAAGTAGACTGAGAAGAAGGAAGGGAAGGGGACATGGTCCAGGAATCGGACCTAGGCCGTGGTCCCACGTCGTTCTGCATAATCTTCGGTCTGCTTCGGTCTGCTTCGCTCCGTTACGTTCTGCAGAATTAGTACTGGAATTGAACTTGGTCCCTAGTCCCTCCTTCACTTATTGTATCGTCTTCTCTCTTCAATTCTCATCCATTACATCTCCCGTTGGTCTGAGTCATTGAAAGGGGGTGCTGGGAAGTGCTGGGAAGAGAGGGGATACTGGATATAAAAAAATGAGGAGAACGCCAACCGAGGCGTACAGTATTATCCTCAATCGACACGCTCTCTCATTCGATCTCACAAATCGACGAGAAAGCATGCAGAATGAAGAGGGTTTACTACTATTGGAGGCGTGTCAAATAGTGCGAGGGGCCAAGCAGACTGAATATCTTCACTATACTTGATCTACCGATCACAATAACCATCCTAAGGTGTGAAATTGATTGTAGTTCCTACTCATTCGCCTTACTACTTTTCCGTTTTATAATTTCACATATTGTCGAACCGGTCCCGTGAGTAATCTCAAGGAGTCTCCGCCCTCTAATGACAGGTACTGTACCTGGTGATAGGTGAATGTAAAGGTAGTTCTAGACAGGGGGGGGATATTTGTAGGGCTTTGTTTCCTGTTTAATGCGAGCCCTTTATTCTCCCCACCAAGTGGTCATGTCATTAGCAAATTCCCATCCCTTTAGAGGAAGTACCTTTGAGAGCCATTGTCAACAAATTGAACTCAAGACCGTACTCCCGCTTCAGGCTGAGAACTTCGTTCCGCAGAATCAACGCTTGAATTGAGCTTGGATCCCTTTCTCTTCTTCACTTGTTGTATCCCCCTCTCTTCGATTTTCCTCCACTGCATCTCCCAACTGTCTGAGTCATGGAATCTGTGCTGGGCAGTGCTGGGAAGAGATGCATCGCATAAAAAGTGAGGATTCATCAGATCGTCAGCGAGGGAGCCGTGCATTAGCCTAACTCTCCTCAATCCGCACACTCTCTCACTAACTCTGCTTGATTGACGAGAGATCATGCAGATTGAAGAGGGATCGCTACCATGGGAGGCGTACCAGTTGATGTGAGGAGCATCGCCCTTTTTCTCCCTTCACTATGCGTGATCAACCGCTCAATATGAACATTCAAAGGATTTAGAAGAAGCGCAAATTTATTTGAGCTCCAACTCTTTTGCCCCTTCTCAGCTTCATACGCACCTCTAATCAAAGGGCCGGGTCTTCCTTTTTTGTGCGCGTTCAAGGGAAAAAACAATGACCCTAATTGTACTCGTCTCTCTTACTAAAAAAAAACATGAGTAATCTCTCCGCCCGCTTCCGTTGAGTGTTGTACCTGGTGATACGTGAAGGTAAACGTACTTCAAGACTTCGAGACTTTTGATCGCGAATCATTTCTCTAGTCACTAGTAAACCTCTCATCCTACCGTTGGGTACTGTATCTAGGTTCCTTTGAGGAGACATTCTCAAGGAATCTTCTCGAGGTACTCATGTCACAAGTTGTTGCATACTTAATTCTTTTTTCATCTCCTTTCAATCCTCTTTTGGCTCGCGTCCTATTGGGGTACACAACGGTACCTTACCATTCATCTCACCTCCCCCCATGCAAACGCTGTGAGTCATCATATTCATTCTCCGCCCTCTGTGGAGAGGCACCGTACCTGGTTTCAAGTAATCGTAGAGCTAAAGGTAGGTACTCCGAGATCGTACCTTTCACCTCAGTAGACTCTCTCACTGCATACTATGTAACCGCCCCTACTTGAATCCGCTCCCTCCAGATCTTTCTCCTCTCTTTCGATTCTCATCCATTGCATCTCCCATTGGTCTGATTCATTGAAAGCGTGCTTGGCAGTGCTGGGAAGAGATGGGATACTGGATATAAAAAGTGAGGAGTCATCAGAATGCCATCGAGGGAGGAATAATCTCCTCAATTGGTACACTCTCTTACTCACTCTGCCTGATCGACGAGAGATCGTGCAGATTGAAGATCGTTACTTCTTTGGGAGCCGTACCAGACGGACGAAACCGTTAGATCTTTCTCTCTTCCCAATGCGTGATCTGCCATTCGTGCCAAACGATTGCTGTTTTCATGCCTTGTTACATGTACTTGTAGGAGAGAGCGTCGAACCTCAACCGCTCACTGACTCTCTGGTTGACTGGGGCATTAATTAGCGTGAGAAATGGACCGCTCGCCTCGCAAGATGATCAAGAGGTGGGAGAATATTCACTGCAGTTGGCCCACACTCTCCACACTCTTCGCTTTTCTCTCTCCCATTTACTCATCTTCCATGTAGTTGTAGGCCGATTTCATCATCTCCGGTACCCTGCCATCTCTCCTTTTCTTCTCGCTCTCTATCATGGCTCTATCACAAGGGGATTCCACCATCTCACGACGTTGTTCACCATGCGCTAGTGAAGATGTCGAAACGATACCTGTTCAGTGCTCTCTCAAAAAAACTTTAAAGACAAGGAACTTCCCTTTCCACATACTCGATCACTTTCCTTAACCGACTTGAGAGTGCGTGAATCTCTTATTGTCCAACCCTCCGCCCCTCCAATCAGCCTCGAGTTGCAACGTGATCACCTCTCTTCCTCAACCAATCACTGTACTACCGTCGATCTCCCTTCCTATTTCTACCATTCCCCCCTCTCAAAATCACCGTCCAGAATTATCCCCTGATGGTCAATCTTTTGCAGATCTTGGTTAGTCATGCAAGATACTGAGGAGGCAGTTGGGTGGCCCTTCGAGAACGACGTGAAGATGCCACGTCGTACGGAGATGCAGTGGCAGGTGTATCATGTGGGTCCTCCTTCGTACTTTATTTGTAATTCGTCAACAGTTCATGATAGATGAATCATGCAAGCTCTTACGTACGTTATCTTTTTATCTTTTCCTCCAATTTTGCTCATTTTTCTTCATTCCAGATTCGAGAAGCGGCTCGTAACCAGTTCCTTCGCCCTCTCCGTGTCTCCTCTGATCCCATGGATATGATAGCAAGTGTGAGTATGCACTGATTTTCATTCTTGTTTCTAGTTCCATGATTCAATGAACGTCGTTTAGTTCGATCCTGCCCTCTATTCTCCATTGGCGGATGTGATCAACTCCACGATGCTGCTTCTCAATGGAAAGACCGTTGTTCCTCAATCGGCCGAGCCACTCAGCAACGACGTTGAAGAGCCAGAACCTACAGTCATCGAAGACACGAAGGTAGCGTGTGTATTGTCGGTCAGATCCTATCTTCGCTGATTAGTACCAACCAGATCCTATGAGGAGTGAGTGATAGCGAAATGATCCTTGATCTCTTCAGCCCGATGGATCACTCAAGATCAGTGCGAAAGGACTGATTTCTTTCACTCGCCCCCACCACAATGAGAAATCGAACTCGGGAGTCGAGAAGGCAAGTAAAAATTCGATTGACCTCTTGAATCGGCGGAATATTAATTTTCATTTTTTTGTGAATAATTTCAAACCTCCATTCTGTGAAGAGGGGTACCAATGGTAAATGAGTCATCGAACTACTCTCTTCTCTCTAGTTGATCACTCAGATCTCAATGTTTTATTGATTCCCTCTTTCAGAATTCTCAGCTCGTCAACGGAGATCTCTCTTCTGCTCGTAGTCAAAGAGCTAGAGCTGCATGGAATCGTCTCTCTGTGAGTCCAGTTGGGCAACGCCTCACTCTCTTGATTTCCCATAGTCTCTCGCTCTATCCGATCGGAGGGCTCATAATCTCAATGGAAAGCTAGGAAGAAACGAGGCGTCGATATGGTTTCCCATATCCAAATAGATGTGAATGAATCAATTCCAGGTGTGGGTGCGCACTCACTTCTCTAGTCGAGTTCGCCATGAGGAGGCTAATGGCGATGATGAGGAGACAGAGGAGGAAGAGAAATGAAGCATACGACTACGGTAACCACAGGTTCTCCTCTCTCTTCTCACTCTTCTCTTCCATCTCCCTCCGCCTTCCCTCCCTTCCTCTCACCCTGTCGCTTTCCCTGTCTTCTCCTTTCCATCCCATCTCTTCTCCGTTCAAATTGTGTGACTCACACACTCCCTCATCCCATTGAACGAGATAGTTGGCAAATCTTAGAGAGTCAGACGATTACTCCCGATGACCTCATAATTTCCCTCCATATCGAAGCATTTACTCCTCTACTCCAAGACTTTGGTTTCCGTACAGATACCGTAATTTATTGTGAAAATGTCAACATAATCTGGTAGATTTTCGGTTTGTGTCACACCCTCCTGTATTTCTCGATTTTTGGGAGTATGGTATCAATACATGCAATAAAGTGTGAGAAGAATCAACAACGTTCCTTACTTCTCATTATTTTATTATCCAAGAAACAAAGTGAGATCTTACAATGTGAGAAGAATGTGAGACAGACGAAAGGAGAACTGGTACACTTAATTGAACTGGAAGAAGTCTTGACCTCAGGTCTATCGAGATCATGCTCCAGGAGGAGTGCTGATAAGGAAGAGAGCGCTGAAATGAAAGGTATGTTACCCAACAAATGTCTGTAAGTGTACTTTTTGTTTGAACTGATACAGTAGAAAAGGAAGGTGAACTAACCTCTCGGCCTTGGCGATAGCCACATCCAGGTTTGCGCACATGTCTGCGTAAGAGCACGCGTTTCTTCTAAAATGAGATGATTTTTCGATTTTTCGAACCCCGCTAAGCATCAACTGTCTTCGAAAATAACCTGTAGTACGCGAGGAATCGTCTGAGGTAGCCTGCGTGCAAGAGAAGGGTACTAGCAGGCACTCCCGCTGCCAGTTCCGATCGGATGAATCTGCGAATTTAGCATTAATTATGGTACAAAAGTAGCGCAACTTTGCGCAATTGCTTCTTAGCAGGTTATGCATTTGCAAGAAATATGCGCATTAATATTACATTGCAACCATGCGATCTTTACCTGCAATCAACATCTACACTGTCCATTTCACTGGTGAGCTGCGCCCGATCAGAGTAGTGTTTGATGGTGATGTAGAGAAGAACGGCGTACGTTGAGCAAGTAACGAACTGAAAGGTGTTCTCTGACGATTGAAAAAAAAAACCGAGAAATGCCTAATTCGCATTTTTTTTAACCACAACGTATTAGTTTGGCTGACTTTTCGTGAAACACCCGAAATACCAGACGAATATACTGGAAATAGGCTAACTTACTGAGAATGGGAAGATCGAGAAGGCGAAGATGTGCAGAATCTCGATGAACTCGAACATCTGAACAATAGTTACGATACATAGAGTATAGCAAAGGAAGTAAGAGGAAAGAGTTTAGATTGAAAACGAGAAAAAGGAGGAAGAAGTTTGGGCGTTCTGAGCATTCATTAGAAGGGACAACTAATGGATGAGAGATGGGCGGGGCCACTTTTGAATTTGAAAAGGATGACATGACTCAGCAGAGTGCTGGCCGCAAACTAAGACGTTGGAAGGGGAGGAGGGGCAGATCAAAGAGCCATTTCTGTTTCTTCTCTCATCGATTAGCGATGGACCGGAATCCACCAGGTCTGTCTCTTTTCGAGAAGTGCTGTTGGAGAATGTGTCCCATGAAGTACGCATTGAAGTTTTATCAGAAGTCTCGAGAATGAATGTAACTATTATTACTATGAAAGCGGGGAAATGACAGATTGCCTCTCACTTTACTGCTCGTTGGTACTTGCTTATTGTTCTTCTGAAACAGCCTCGCTCTCTCAGATCCATCGTGTTTTTGTCGTCTCTCTCCTTCCTTCGTGTCTTCGTGTCTTAAAAGAGGATTTACAACTCGTGATGTTATCGAAAATACATGTTCAGGTACTATAGAATAAGCAACATTCAGTGGAGAAACCTCTCGAATGTTCATCCTAGTCACATAGCGATAATTCGGAAAGTAGGGGTCATATAACAATCAAGACTGAGTTGATCACTAGACACCTTTGCGTATTTAAATAAATTTATCAAGCAAGTTAGTTGACCCAGGAGAGGGGTTTCACGTGAAATCATAATCAGGTTTCACGTGAAATCTCATTTGTTGGCCTACACTACTTCGGGTAAACACTTCGTGTCTTCTCCTGCTTACGCAACATCGATTCGTTGTTGTTGACGAGCTACAACACCAAACGGCGATATCCCATTAGCCCCTCATAACCGCCCTTTCTTCTCCCAAATCGGCACGCTCTTTCATCTCATCTCGTTGTTTTCATTCCCTGATCCTTTCTTGAATTTCCGTCACCGGTAAACAAATCACGAAAAAGGGGTCTGCTCAATTACAGATTGCAGAGCTGAATTAATTAATCACTTTGCTGAAACGTCGGATGCACTAACGAAAAACGTAATTGATTTGTAAGTGTAAGCGAATCCTTTGTTTTCACAGCTTCCAACAGAGCTTTTATTGCTTCTTAATGTCGCTTTGTTATTATTTATTGGCTGGCCTAATCTTAGTTGCCCTGTATGAATCTCGAGGTAAGCACTTCTGATCTCGATCCCCCGCATACGGTTTCCGTCCATGTACAACATTACTAAAATGCGTGTACTCTATGGCGCACTCTGCGTCAGTTTGAGCAGCATTCATTGCCTATCATTCTCTGTGTTTCGCTTGAAAAATTCAATTACGCCAATTCATACGTTCGCATTTTATTGAGACAAAATAAAGAATGCAGAAAATTTGTTGAAGTACTGATCATCGACTGAGACACAAGAGGAGCAAAACAGTGGGAGGACTCGTGGTCAAATCTGTTCGCAGTGAATGAAGTTCATAGAATAGAAAGATCAGAGATGCTTGTAAATAGCAAAGAGAAATTTCACATAGTAAGCGAAATTAGTGGATAATCGATAATAAACCAGGAAGAATTTTATGGAAGCTACTGAAAGCACTGAAACCCCTTGAAGGGAGGCTTCGACGACAGTTGTTGAAGTACTGAACATCGACTGAGACACAAGTGGAGCAAAAACAGTGGGAGGACTCGTGGCCAAATCTGTTCACAGTGAATGAAGTTCATAGAATAGAAAGATCAGAAATAATAGTAAAAAGCAAACAAAAATTTCACATAGTAAACGAAATAAGTACATAATCGATAATAAATCAGAAAGAATTTTATGGAAGCTACTGAAGGAACTGAGTATATTGAACGGAGGCTTCGACTCCGATGTTTCTCATTTGCGGTTTTTTCTCGCCTTGATCAGCTTCTGGTAGGCCGTCTCACGGCAATTCGGAGCTCCGCACCTGACAAAATTCGCTATAAAATTCAGCCATGCAAATTAATGCACGACTCCACATGATGAGGAAATTAAAAATAGTAACGGAAGCTGGAAAGGAGACTACTCACTCGCACGTGAACTTGGACTTCGTCAGCTCGTGGAACTCCTCCGGATCAGTCACCTCGGGGTGGTAGTCAAGCGTTATCTCGTCGCCTGAATTCGCGTGATTCATTAGTGCGTATGGTGTGATAATTTACACTGGAAGATCTGACAGCGAAAATGTTTTCATTGGATATGTAAAGGATTTCACTACAAGCACTTTTATTTCGTGACGAGTAGTAACGACTAAAGGAGACCGTATTGTGCTACTCACTGTCCGATGCTTAATGACGGACTCACCGGCTTCGATGTCCTTGCCAGCGAAGAGACCGATATGACGAGAAGGGCGACCAGCGATCTGCGAAATACATCGTAACAATTGATTCCAATCGGAAACTTTCCTTCAGATCTTCCAATCACCAAAGAAAACTTTGAATATCAAATTATAATTACACAGAGATACGGATAATGCCGGGCTTGACAACCGTTTCCTGTAATATCCCTCATTAGAACTCACCTCGAAATGAGTCCTGGAAGTGAATAGATTGGGAGCGCACGAGTGGGAGATAAAACGGGACTCGTTGCCCTGAACCAAACAAGCATTGTTTCCTGATTCTCTGAATAAAATAGAAACAATAACGGTAAGGTTGATAAGATAGGGCGAAATTGGTACCGTACCTTCTCAAGCGAATCGACGATCATCCTCTGCGATCCGCCAGTCTTCATCTTGCTGAATTGGTGCAGTCAGATCGAGAACTGTCTTACTAGTTTTCTTGTATTCTCACCAACACCAGAACTTAAAAAATCAAACATCAAACACCAAAACAGATATCTTTTTGGTATCATGGAACAAGGGTGACAACTCATTAATCCGCTAAATTGCCTCTCTCTCACTCACATTTCGAGATCCATCTGATACATCTCGTCTTTGCCCTTTGCCACCTCGGTAGATGTGACCATCTGAAATAGTATTTCTAGCATAGTTAAGCTGATCGCTCAATGTATGATTGTGTGCCCACTGCACGCAACAGCGGGCTCATCAATTCAGCTTAGTTTATCCAGTTAACTATTTATTGATCGATATTTTCCTCATGAATTTCAAGCTTTGCTCCTTCAAGTATACTATAACATTGATATGTACGAACCCTTCTGAATTGTAGTTATCCGCGTGATAAATGTTGGTAGAAAACTCACGACTCCAGTGTACTCGCACACGAAAGTGCCGCGCTTGATGTTGCAGCCGGCGCGAAGTGTCCACAGCTTCAGATGATCGCGGAAGACAACGAGAGTGAGACGAGCTCCATTCTGATTCAGAGTGAAACTCACAGTTGAAAAAATAAAAATATTCTGTTTTCTTCAATTGATCCAGTACAAAATTCCAGAGATCTCATTCACGATTCAGATAGAAGTAACAAAGACATTCTATTATACGTTGCTCACCTGAACAGCCCTCTGCATGCACGAGCGAGAACATTTGCATCCATCCCCGCACTCGTAGAGATCGATGACTAAATTTACAATGATTTTCGATTATTGCAATCAAATTTCAGTGATCGGATTGCTATTCCGTAGCGAAATGAGTATACTATTCCATAATCCGTTCGATAAACTCACAGTCGGGAGCCTCCTCGTCAATGGCATTCTTGGGCTGAAACATAATGAATATGTTTTAGAATTGAATTCGATGCATTAGCTCGACAATACGATTTGACAGCATGAAAGAAAAGCGATCTACCGTACCGTCTGAAGGTTTCCCAGTGTCCTCTTCTCGATGTAGACCACCTTCGAAGTAGACTTCTGCAGATGAAAGCTTTCTTTGCGAGAATAATTTCAAATTGAACGAACCTTCGTGCAGCAATCTTTCGAGCCGTTGCGTTCTCCAGAGCAGTTGATGCACTTGATGCAGCTGAAATGGAAACGTTTGTTCGCGATTGTACCACTTGCAGCTGAGATATGGCTAAGTACACTGACAACGCAATGTTTCAGGCTTTTGTTCAAAATAGCTACTGACTAGAAAATCAACAGTATATTCAACAATAGCTCCGAATTTCCAATTGCTATTGAATGAATTCTGAATTGTTTCTCCCGACTTACGTGGATGGATTTGAAGTGGCGTTTTCGATGGCCTTGGCTGCTTTGGGACTCATCTCCACTTCGGAGATGTACTGAAACGGTGTTGATTTGATGAAGTATTGAAGGTAATTGATGCATAATCTATGTTTTCTATACTTCAAAGCACTTCGGAATGTGCTTCATCCACACAAAAGTACCTCGAAGTTGGGGATGCTGGAGTCCTGGAAGGTCGTCCAGTCCACGAACAGCAGGGTGGTTTGCTCTGCAAATTAATTTTTAATTTTTAAGAATTTTATTTTTTTTTAAGTCGAGATTCAAAATCTGACCAGACACAGAGCCACTGAGGGAATCGAGGAAGCGGTTGATATGGCGCTGTAGTTTCAGTAGGCCAGAGAGGTACAGAAAGCCCTAAACAATTCGATGATGTCCAACATGGTATAAAAGCCTATTCAAAAGTGCCAAGAAATTATCATCATGCTACGAGGCTTAATCACGTGCACTCACCGGGTTCTTCACATTAATTGTGTAGTCTTGAATCTGAGTTGCGTGGGCGTTAGGGTAGTTCCTGATTGAAGTACAAAATATTTTTAAAATATCTTATTCTGATGCTCTCAACTGATGTATAGAAATAATCGCACCTCAAGAATGACAGATAATCCATATTTCCACGAATCTTCATTTGAATGGGATCGATAATCTTGCAGCGATCTTCGAAGTCGAGGAGCTCAAAGTAAAAGGTTTCTATCCATAGTTGGAATGTTCGATCGAATACGAAAATTGTCGAATGCAAAACTAACAGCTCGAGTGTTTTTGAGATTCAGATCTCTGTCCCAAGATGGATATTTGAATCCCTTCCAGTTGAGGAGAGCCTGTAAAATTAAATATGCCATGTGTGCTATGAATGCGCAATGTCCTTACTCATAGCTATTTTATCTGCTCAATTGCTTCGAGAACAACCTGAATTTTTAATCCTCAGAATGACTACAACAGTTTCGGCAATTAGTTGAACGACATGACCGAACAGACAGACCATTTGCTCTTTTTTTAATACTTTCTGTTTGTCCCCGAAAAGGTACTTATTTCAAACAACGTTCGAAAACAATTACGATGAGGAAATAAGCTGTAAGCATGTTTTTGTTGAGCAACAGATTCAGCGCAAGAAGAACAGTCACGGAAGATACTCACGACTTGAGGGGCGATAGCGATTACTCCTTCTACTACGTAGACTTTCCCTTTTGGCTTCTCCTCCTCTTCCTCACTCACCTGAACGATTCGTTTATAATTCATTGCAAGTCAGTACCTTTTGTAATGTTTTTGCAAACAGTGCGCGAATTCACACTGGCCTTCAACGGAAGAATTCAATTTTTATAGAATACTTGCAATTCAGATACTTATTCAAGATCTATTCAATATTCACTTCTCCATCCTGAATGAGGTCCAGCTTCCTCTTGGCAAACACCTCCGCATTGATTACGGGCTTTCTTCCTCGAAGTTCCTGTAACTCTTTTCCATCATCAACTACAGAATTCCTTAAATGAAGCGCGATGTGACAAAAGCTCACCGATGGGAATGGAGTGTAGCGAGGATATGGGTAGATGACGCACGAGTCTTGTTCGAGTTTAATGCGATCGGACCGCTGGAAATAGTTACTCCCTTGGTATTACCATCCACTTTAGTGACTGATACTAGGTATTACTTTTAGGTACAATTATTGCCAACGTACATCAATCTGAGTTCCCATCATCTTTCCACTGACTGGCAGCACTGTAGTAGTTCTCTCCTCATCACTGGACTCTTCCGTCTTATCCGGGGTCACTTCGACCTTGACGTTCAGCTTTCCTCTCTGTAATTCGATATTTTTTTAGAATAAATGCTAGATAGAAGAAAGTAAGAAGAATACACCTATGAGTAATTTACATCACATAGTAATGATCCTCACTGGACGCAGGACTGGTTTCCTTTCTTTCTCCTCCTCCTCCTTTGTATCTTCCATCACCTCGGCCTTCGCTTGTCGTCTTCGTCGCAACTGAAATTGTTTCCGATTGTTATTGGTAGTTCAGCAGACAAATAGCCCAAAACTAGTTATTTCATACCCGATGACTATCACTCTCACCTTGTAAACGACTGGCTTCTGCATTTCCCCCTCTTCATCAGTGCTCGGAGAAGATTCTGAACTTGAATCCTTCGTCTCTTGCTTCACATTCATCTTTGCAAGTTGTCTTCCACTCTGCAATTCGAAACATGCGTCTAATTTAAAAAAAAAGTGTCTTGTAAAAAATTGATACCCTTCGAAGGTCCGGCTTTGCAATCTCCTCCTCCTCCTCACTGAACTCCCCTTGTGGCTTGATCGAATTGTCCTTCTTCGCCCGGGCTCTTGTCTGAAATGATCCCTTGAATCATTTGATCTTCTGTAATCGTTTGATTTCTTGGTCTGTGTAACTGGAGCCAGTGACGGGTAGAATACTCTAGAGACATATTCTGTATCTTCAGAATCGACCTATACCTTGACTTCTCCTAGGAACTATGGTACACACTTCCTAGCGGTCATTCTCACTCTGCGATCGGCTGGCTCTTGCTTCTCCTCCTTCTCATCTTCTATTCCATCGGGAGGGGAACATCGTTCATTCTTGATTTGCAGCTCAGCTTTCGCGCTCGCTCTTGTCTGAAATTACCGAATGCTCAGTATCACCGTTGGTGCCATCGTTCTTTATCGTTTGGTTTGCTTGTCTATGCCACTTCTTGGCCTCTAAGACGATATAATCTCATAATTAAGCGTTAACATGCTATGAGGAAAGTAATAATCACCTTGCGAATGACTGGGGACTGGATTCGAACGACTTCCTCTTCCTCATCACTCATTTCAGCGTGAGGAGAAGGAGATCGCATCTCCTTCTTTACGAGAACCAGAGCCAACTCCTCGCCGGTGTACCTCGGATTTGCTTGTGACTGCAATGATCTCAATCTTTGAGATCCCTTGGATTGATGTTAACCGAAGTCTGTTGTTATCCTAATGTTCATTTGCAACGTTATCTTGAAGTTCCACAAGAACATGTTGAATTCTCTTCACGGAAAGCACAAAGAATTAGTAATCATCGTTCACACACGTTTACAGTCAATTATTTATTTCGTAGGAAATTAGTGATTGCTCTTGACTATAGTTTATTTCTTGTTTATTCTGCTAAAAGCTCAATGTCGCACGATGAGGATTCTACTCATTTTTTTCGACTAGCAATAGGATATTACCTAAGATCCAACCCGTGGTGATTGCGAGCTGAACGCGCCCGCAATACAGTTGGCCACTAGCCAGTTGGCTAAGGAATGAATAAATGAGAGAGCGCACGCGGTGCCACAGTGACGAGTGGACAGTGAGGATAATGGTCAGGAAGCGGTAATCGATTACGCCCTCTATGGAGACGTCCTCGTTGACGGAGGGGAACAACATCGTTGTGATTGAGGGGAACAACATCGTTGTGGGTATTCGAAAAGGAATATCCAATAACTATTTCGAAAACAAAAAATACAATAAACATCATACGAGTATTAAATAGTAGGGTTGTCGATTCGAATTCGAATTCGAAGACTTCGAACCCTCTCACTTTGCTTCTCTCTCCCTTTCGAGACTTCGAAAGGGAGAGGGAGGGATATGCAAAGTGATCGAAATCTCGAACCAATTCGAAGTCTCGAATTCGAATTCGATGGTTCGAAGTTTTCCTTTCTCTGACCTCCCTCGTCATTCCGCACGCTCTCTCGCCTTTCCATGATCTACCTCGTATTTCCCTGAGGGAGGGATACTGTAATCAAGGGAGAGCGAGGTAGATCAGAGAAAGGCGAGGGAGCGCAAACGAACGCAAAACTTCGAACTATCGAATTCGAGACTTCGAATTGATTCGAGACTTCGAATTGATTCGAGACTTCGATCACTTTGCATATCCCTCCCTCTCCCTTTCGAAGTCTCGAAAGGGAGAGAGAAGCAGAGGGAGGGGGTTCGAAGTCTTCGAATTCGAACTTGCAACCCTACTAAATAGTATGATATTTCTCACTGCTCGCTGGCTTCTTCTCCGTTTCTCTTCGACTTCAGCACTTCCAGAGCCTCCAGGCCGCTCTCGTTGATAAGAAGTTGGCGCTTCCTCTTCGTCCGAATTCAGTCCGGGCTGGCTGTCACTGACCAAAGGTCTCTGGAAAAATGCCATAAACTTTTCAAAACTTACTCTTTCAAAAACAGTTTTTGGGAGTATGATGTGACCTACCTTCTTGGTAGAAGATGTCGTTCTACCGTTCTTCTCCATTTCTATCGCTTGTGATCGACTGGAGGAGATGATTTGAGTGGGAACTGCAAGCAGCAGTAAATAAAGTACGCGAATGAGTGAAAATTGATTATTTTCGTACATTATCCCCTAGAACAAACTGGGAATCCTGGTTTCTGAGTTATTAGCTTCATCTTGTTTTTTAGAGTAATTAACGCGCTTGCAGGGGGGAAAGGAGGAATGGACAGTATTGTGGGGCAGTGCCCTCGGAACACATTTGTCAGGAATACATTCACGTCTGAACACTATGTTCACAATGGAATTCATCGAGTTGTCATTAGAAAGGATGTGCCTGCTAAACGCCAAAATCAGCTACGACCACGTATCGGCAAGGGCGTAAAGAAGCAATTGAGAGGCAACAAAACAACACGAACTAAGTGCACTCCTCTGCTCTCCCTTTCCCCTCACTCGCATACTCTCTCTCTCTCTCTCTCTCTCTCTCTCTCTCTCTCTCTTGGTCACTCTCGCTTGCAATCTCTCCCTCTCCTCGTGTCTCTCTCATCCGGCACATTACACATTTTTTCGCTTTCAAACGCTCTTCCTCGATGAACTGCGTACGAATGAAAGCGAAACGTGAAAAGAAAGAGTAGAAACATGGATGAGAACAAGGCGAAATCTCCAGAGAAGCCTTCCCTCTGGCGTTTTCTCTTTGGCTCGCAACATGTGAAAGAAGCAAGTGTACTCCTTGCACTCAAAAAGAAAGGGAAAATAAGAAAGGGAAAATACGAAATAGAGAGCGGTCTACAATGGCCTAGGCGGGGAAAAGGAGGTCAAAGTAGCGCGTTGTCCACTCCTCTTATCCCCGCACGATCAGAGCAGTTCGAGGCGGGAAAATGCGTACTGCGAAGAAAGAAAGCGCGTGTCACGTGTATGGATGGAGGGAGAAAGGGAGGGATAAGAGGGTAGAAGAAAGAGAAAGAGAGGGAGAGGGAGGGAGTCAGACGAAACGCGCCCTTCCAGTAGGAGATGAATGGGAAAGTTCAAATGCGTCTCTGATCGAAATGAGTAGTTCTTGATTCTCGTTCGTGAATTACTACGGAAAACATCGTGAGTATGAACGCATCAAGATTAGTAATGGAGGAGTGACCACGTGAGGGTTCATTGCTCCTTATCACTGAATCCACTCTAGACATTCCATTGTCAGCACTCTCCACATTTCCCACCGTCTCTCGCCCATCGCATCGAGCCCACTACCAATCACACAAATATCGGTGCTATCATATCAAACTGAATCGTCCCTTCCACATGTGGCAATCACGTGTCTCTTTCCCGAAGTACCCGTCTCATTCTTCACCCACTGAGTCTTCTGGTCTAGGAGTGTTCCGTGCAGTTCTCGAAAGAACATCATGGAATTATTAGGTGATGGTGAGAGGATAATTAGAAGGTATCCAAGGAGGATAACTACAAGACACAGAGTGAGAGCCGTTCAGTCAGCCACAATATCAAACAACGCGAGAGCTGCTCAACTGAGGATGGGTTACTGGGGGATGGTTACTCCTCCATACCTTTGATTGGGAAGGTTGTCCCTTCAGAGCATTCGTCGGGCCTTGCATTCTCCCCCTCCTTCGCCATATCAATGACCTCGCACCAATTGAGAGATGTTCTCAATGAGTCCCCGTGTTATTGTTGTGGAGAAGGAGAGAAGAAAGGAAGAATTATATGATGTTCCATACGAGTCAACCATACCAGCTTTTCATATCCAATAGGTCGTCATGTTTTACTATTTATTCCAAACATTTGAAGTTGTTCTCTTGTCGTTTCATGTATTGTGGTGTCATACATATGCAAGAGTCGGAAACGAATTAGCTTTATCTTAGCATAAACAATATACAAATAGTGTGCCTCCAGTATCTCTCCTTAGTTCTTGATCTTGGAAGGGTTGACGTTATTCTTGATGAGGTAGATATCTCGAATTGTGCCGTCGTTGAGGATGAAGTCCTTGGTATTCTCAGAATTGTCCTGCTTCCACTTTACTTTCTCCACTCGAGTCCTTTCCTCGCATGTCATCTCACTCGATCAGGATAATTTGCGAAGAATAAGATCGCTTCGCTGATGCTGTCGACCGACATATTCACCAATGAGGTCTTCTTGGAATCGAGCACGACCTTCATTCTTGTCATATAGATCACGTAATCTGAAATGGTCAATTAAAATCCTTAAAGCTGGACAGAATAGTCTGAGCAGCTTCTGTTTGTAACAGTATTCACCATCGAAATCTTGAGTATATCGTCGAGGAAAGAAAGCGTAGAATTAGTGAGTAGTGGTTATCCTCCATGAAGAGACGAATCAGATGAGACGTCGAATGAGCTGGGGTAGACAGCTGAAAGAAGAAGCCGATAGAGGGGTGAATCAGGCATCTTACAGGGGGAAGGCGTAAATGCACAACATGTTTGGGAGGGTCGCGAGAATCGAATATAGTCTGATCCCATTCTCCCCTAGCATGAACACCTTCAATCTCTTAACAACCTCAGAGTCTAATCTGGTTATTGAGAAGAAAGAGATTGTGTCAACTAGGGAAGACGGGAAGTGAGAGAGGGGAAGTATGCACGGTCTCATTTGGCCCACAAGCAGGCTGTGGAGGATAACAGGGAGAGAGGGAGGATGGGATGGGAAGGAGCTACAGGTTAGATGATCTTTCTCTCTCTCTTATCATTCAAAGACCTCGAATGGTCAGTGATGAGGAGGAGAGGGAGGGGAAGGATGGAGTTGGGTTGGATCAGGTTAGAGTCTAGTGTGAAGAATGGGGAAGAGGAAAAGTACGGAATCTCATCAATATTCGAATCAGCTCAGGACTGATGCGAACATTGATGTCAGTACCGTCAAGGTATGAGGAAAGGGACGGGATGGAAAGGAGTAGTGGGATCATTCCTTAGGGCAAAGCCCCTCAGAAGTAGCACGGGAAAGGGAAGGGAGAACTAGAGTAGGATTTGGTGGGGACCGAAAGAGGGGGGCAGCTAGTCAAGGATAAAGACAGGAAGAAGGGAAGAGGAAGGGGATAGGGAAGAGATGGGAAGGGAAGGGAAGGGGAAGGTGAAGGGACTGGAGGGACATCGTTCCTCTTCTCTTTCAACCCTCTGAGTGGCTGAGAGAGAAGAGGAGAGTGAGCCTCAATGAAGGTATGGACAGAAGTGTGGGGTTGGGGAGAGAGGTAGAGGGTGCTACTGCTTGGCAAGGATCAAATAGGGAAGATGGGAAGAGGAAGGGGATAGGAAAGGTTCTGGAGAGGGAAGAGGGGGGGGGGTTCCTATGAAAGTAGACGGGGATAGGCGAGGACTGGAGCGAGAGAGACTGATTATCAGTCGGTTCTCCCCTCTTTAAATAGTCCAGAACGGGGGCGGAGCCTCATCCTTCGCTCTCAGCACAGCTCAATGAACCAATCAGCGAATGCCAAGACTGACTCTCTCCGTTTCACACACTCTCTCATTCTGTTTGATAGAGAAAGTAACGAAGGAAGGCTATCGAAACTCAAACTACCCTTCCCAGATAGCGTAGCCTTATGAGAAGCTTGATCACCCATTGCGGGGAGGAGAGAGGAGGAAAGGCGGGTTCGAAAGACTCCAAACAAGGGGGAGAAGGATGAGAAGGAATCAGACCATTCTAGAACTTTCTCAGGAAACGGAATGAGGAGGAAGGAGAAGAGGAAACGATTCGTTGAGAAGGAGAGATGAGGATGACTCTCATTCTGTCTCATAGCCAAAATAGTATAGAAACTGTAAGGTATCGGTCAATTCTAGAACTTTCTCAGGAAACGGTATGGGGGGAAGTGGAAGAGGAAAACGATTGTTATAGGAAGTGAATGGGAAATGATTTGAAAGTTCAAGAACAATATACTAAGCACCCGGCTATTTCTGTGATAATACGTCCAGAAAATTTAAAGCAGTCAAAAACTTCTTTTCTTCTCAAGCACCATGAGTTTCTTCGACAATCTTATCCTCTCTTTGATCCCAGTCAGACGTAAAGGAACTCATTATCTGTATGCATTGACACTGGGATCTTCGATCTTCCACAAAACTACTTTAGACCATCTGGACTGGATGATTGATGTCTGGATGAACGAATTTTGAACTCGGATGAACCCAAATGCGCAGTTGCGAAGGTTACACCGAGAGTCATTCCATTCAACGATATCCTGAGCAGGCAAATTTCATTTTTTTTCAAAGTTATCCATCCGCGGAACAACTACTTTGTGTCAATACAGCTTTGTGCTTGTCTCTGTGCTTCTCAATTGCAGTACCTCCATTCTATTTACTTCATCGGTTACCGTATCCTTCTGACCTCTGGCTGTTAACAATGCTCATTCTCTCATGGCTATCAATCAGCAAGTCTCTCGATAAGATAGTCATATCGCGAGTTTTCGTTCCTTCTGGGAGTAATCGAGTGACATTGATAGAGATAAGATACCCTTATCGCCTATTCACACCCTCTGGAGACATGAGAGCCATGTTCTCTTGATCTCACCCTATCTCGAATGGGAACGATAAGTGGACAGGGAAGAATTGATAGGAGAGAAGATGGGGAGAGACGGGAGAGATCCATTCTTGACACTCCATTGCTCCCAGAGGGAACGAAAACTTGAGATACGACTATCTTATCGAGAGACTGAATGATCGAGCATTGGGAACGGCCAGAGGTCAGAGGAATACGGTAACCCGATAATGTTTGTCAGCCTAGGACGATCACGTTTCCTTCGTGGAATGATCGTGGAATGAGTGGAGAGAAGATGGGGAAGGAAAAAGAAACAATTACACTCTTATTGAGCCGTTCTCATTGTATCGAATTCTTTTACAGACATGGAAAGAAACCCTCTGAGGGAATTGTGGAGAAACTTACAGCGACATCAATCCCATTTTATGCTAGGATATATTGAAGACGAGAAAACTACCCGAGTTCTCCATTGGGTCCGATCGCGTTTGACGATTGACTGAATTCATGTCTTTGCTGAGCGTGCTCTCTTTTGAGGTGCTCTCATTCGAATTGAGCACATTGCTCATCCATCGACAAAGGCTGTAGAGAACCGGTCAACTCATGGCAATTTCCGTCTTTCCGCTTCCCATTACGCTTTTGAGATTCCACAGTCTCGTCAATTACTCGGTCATGTATTGGTTCCATCTCATTTCTCGATTATATCCGATTAGCTGAACTCTCTAATCGCTTACCGCTGGCGAGTCCACTTACACCGAGCTGACAAGTACCCATACTTCCATGTTTGCTTAGCCCTCCTTAGCACTCGATCAGACACTCTTCTCGCCTTTTCTCGCTAGGAAGACGATGATGATACTCTCATCCCGGATTAGAGTGAGAAGTGAATGGCGAGAATGTGGTAAGAGGAAGTACTCGTATCCACAGATCAACAGATCGAATCCGTGACTGAGGTACTGTAATTAAAAAGTATCAAGGCAGACCCACAGTTATACTCACATCACACTATCGGTTTGCAGGATCAGGTTGATGTTTTTACGGAAGCGGAAGATCAAAGCGGAAGAATGAGAGAGGACTCCTCAACTTCCTAAGCAAACAAAGACGTGAAGATCAATCACGAATCGTGTTGTATTAAAACAACTGAAATCGGTCCTAGGTGTTGGACGGGCCACAACTGGTGGTATTCGGATTTGAGCTTTCGTAATTGCGAAATGGGATGGCAGAGAGTCGAGAGTCAGAATGCGCCGCCCGTGACGTGCACGAGTACGTTAGATCTGAGCAATATTATATTTATGCATGCCAGATCTTTTCTCGGATCGGTTCGCGTGAAAGAACGTTACGACGCCTTGTATAAGTTAGAGGTCACGCTAATTCGCACAAATTTGCACAGGCATTCGCAAACCGGCGACTGCACACCAAGATTCCGAGTACGGTGTCTTAGTGTTTCTCTTGCTTTCATTCAAGATGTCCGATACCTCAGTTTACAGTTTGAAGAGTGTTTGCGAATCTGAATAACCCTTATCATCCTCAATTAGCATTTTTTTCGGATTATCGATCTCTCTCCGTCTCTTTATCTCCCTACTTCTCACACAAGAAAAAAGTCGAGCTCTTCTTTATACTATTTGACTATCAGACTGAACGAGAGTCCTCATCTCCCTTCTCTTCCTATGAATTATTTCACTCTTCCCCTTCCTCCTTATACAAGTTCTAGAATGGTCTGATTCCTTTTCATCCTTCCCCCCCTTGTTTGGATTCTTTCGAACCCTCCTTTCCTCCTCTCTCCTCCCCGCAATGTGTGATCAAGCTTTTCATACGGTTAGAAGAAGGGTAGTTTCAATGGGAAGGGTAGTTTGAGTTTCGATAGCCTTCCTTCGTTACTTGCTCTGTCAGACAGAACGATAGAGTGTGAGGAGCAGAGAGAGTCAGGCATGGCATGCTCTGATTGGTTCATTGAGTTGTGTGCTGAGCGGAGGCTGAGACTCCGCCCCCGTTCTGGCCTATTTAAAGAGGGTACAATCGACTGATAATCAGTCTCTCTCGCTCCAGTCCTCGCCTATCCCCATCTACTTTCATAGGAACCTCTCCCTTACCTTCCCCTTCCCTCTCCAGAACCTTTCCTATCCCCTTCCTCTTCCCATCTTCCCCACTTGATCCTTGCCAAGCAGCAGCACCCTCTACCTCTCTCCCCAACCCCACACTCCCTACCTTCATTGAGGCTCACTCTCCTCTTCTCTCTCAGCCACTCAGCGGCTTGGAAGAGAAGAGGAGAGGTGCCTCCTACAGTCCCTTTTCCTTCCCCTTCCCTTTCCTTCCATTCCCTTCCCCGTTCCAGTCCTCTTCCCTTCTTCCAGTTTCCATCCTTGTCAAACTGCCCCCTCCCTCTTTCGTTCCAAACACCATCCAAGTCTAGTTCCTCCCTTCCCTTTCCCGTGCTACTTCTGAGGAGTCCTTATCCTCGGGAATTTTCCTTCCACTCCTTTCCCTCCAGCAACCGTTCATACCTTGACGGTACTGATATCAAAATTCGCATCAGTTCTGAGTTGATGCGAATATTGATGAGGTTCCGTGTTCATTCTTTTCCCCATTCCTCTTGAGCCTATCCTTATCCAAACTATCCCCTTCCGTCCCAAGCCTCCCTCTCTTCCTCATCACTGACCATCCGAGGTTGCTGAACGATAAGAGAGAGAGAGAGAGACCCGTATCCTTTAGAGGGAATGTCCACCCCTCTCCTTACCTGTAGTTCCCTACCATCCTTTCTCTCTCCCTGCTATCCTCCTCTGCCAGTCCGTGGGCCTGCGACTAATGAGACTGCGCGTACTATCTCTCCTCTCCCACTTCCCGTCTTCCCTAGTTCACACAATCTCTCTCTTCTCAAAAACCAGTCTAGACTTTGAGATTGTTGAGAGATTGAAGGTGTTCATTCTAGGGGAGAGCGGAAGTCTGACTCTTATCTGATTCCGCGGTTACCCATTATTTTGTACGCAGAAACGCGACAGCTTCATCCTCTAATGCCCTCCTCTTTGTAGTTGCCTATACCAACTCTCACGACGACTTCACTCGTTCATCTATGCCTGGAAGATCACCACTTCGGGGACGACCTTCATCGTCGATGATCTCGATAACATGAAAGGAATGCTTCAGCTCAATGGAGAAGTGAGATCAATTGAGGACTAGGGCTGTCAGGATACGGGACAATGTGGTTGAGTTGACTATGTACTAACTCAACGCTTTCCAGGTCTCATCGAGCCTTTCTTCAAGATGTTCGCGAAGAGGTCTCGAGTAGCCTTCAAGAAGATCACAGAAGCATGTCAAGTAGATGGGGCCGAGAGAAGACCGAAGACTGCGATCTCTGCCAAGAATAGTTGAAGGAATGGACTTCCATATTGAGGGAGTGCACTACATCTGCTCTCCATTCTACTCCTTCGAGCGAATATCCGCACGGCGTCCATCCCCCTCTTCGTTCTCCAAGAAAGACGACCTTAGAAAGCGCATGAAGGTTGCAATGTACGCTTCGAGTGCAAAACCAACTGAGAGCGATCGAGAACAATTGTAATTGAATTACGAGTCTTCCCTATGATAAACAGTGATTTCCTCTGTGGCGATGTTTTCCTGGCGAAAGAACAAGACATTACATACTGTCGATAGAGCAGACGCATCGGTATTCACTAAACACAACTCGATAGACCCTTCTTCTCGTTCGGTTCGCTCGTCTCTCGTTTCCCGCTCACTCGCGGAAGAAACTCTCTTCGCCGATATGCAAGACCAGTGACCAGTTTAGCGCCATCCGAGAACCTTCTCCATTTGACAAGAAGTGATGAACAAGCACAGTTACAAGAGAAGTTTCATGAGATGACTGAGACAATTGAGGCTTTCCCTAGCACCACGGCACAGTTCCTCCTTCTGCCTTCTCTTTCATTATCGGGGGTTGCCGATGATGAATGGATCCATCTTCATCTTCAGTTAATATCTCGAAACTACCATAGAAAATATCCCAGTTCCAGCAAGTGAACATCTCCGATCTGGGAAGATCCATGATTACCACTGGTCTCCCAACAATTCAATCATCTCTGTACACAAGGAAAATTATCCAAATGGTGAGATATCGATGGCGATCCCCGGTTAGAGACCATACATGATGCCTCTCGTCTCTCCGACTCCAACGAAATTGTCTCACGGTTCATCTCAGTCTCCCACATTAAGAGGGGGGCACGGACTGACACGGGGAGAGATGCACTTGATGTTATTGAGAATATTGAGTACAGCCAACTGTACCCCACTATGACCTACCGTATTCTCTTACTGTTCTACAGTACTCAGAGTTCAGGTTCTTCCCGTAGAATATTTGTTTCTCAAGGAACAGTTCACTCATTTCAAAATTACTGGCTGCTGTCTTCCTTCCTCTTATTAATGCCATGAGAACGAGCGATAGCGATGCCTCTACGAGAAACCTGCAGGAACGAGCCTGCAGCAACGGTGACGTGACCAGTATAGATACGGTCACGGACTGGATTGATTGGAAATATAGTTTCGATGTGCTGATTATGTTCAGTAATGGTACGAGATGCGTCATCAATAAAGTTACCCTCTTTTTTTGCTTTGAACTGTATTATAAATTACTCAGTGACGAATCACAACTACGAAGACAAGTGTTACGAGTTATATCTCAATTCGGAACAGCGACTGCCTAATGTACTTCTCTTGCTCTCATGATCTTTCATTGGAGGACGTGTTGATCAGTCCTCCATCTTCTGTTTTCGATGGAATCGCCGTGCCTAGCCGTGCCAGTTACTGAGGCGTGAGAATTATTATTCTGCCCTATCGAAAATAAAAAGGTCACTGAATCAAGGTATGAATAAGGCGGGGTCGACAGAAAGTTCACTAGGGTCCTTCTTCGAACTTTCCTCCAGTCAGTCCCAACCATGAAGTCCCTCTTTCTGGTTACTTTACTGGCTGCTGTCATCCTTCCTGTCATTCATGCCGAAAGAACGAGCGAAAGCGATGCCTCTACGACGGACCTGCCGGAACGAACCGAGGTAGGTTTTCTGAATAAAATCGCTTTAAAATTTGTATTTCTTAGTGATTTTTTATTAGAGCCGTATGTAACTAATGTTGATAGTTGCGTGCCAATCTATAGTTTCAGCTGTTCTCGGTAACAATCGATGAGATTAAGGAGAACGGATCTACGACGATTGACATCAAGACGGTGAATTGATCACTATCATTCCGATCAAGGCTCTCCTTTGCAAAACGTTTATATTTATCAAACCTGTTCAGTTCATCCAACTGATCCTTCTGTAATACCTCTCTATTGCAGATCGTCTCGAATCCGAACCTGAATGCATTCCTCGTATGGATTCTGGGATTCCTTGGAAGCATTGATTCTTTTAAAAAACTTAAAAAGGTCACAACGTGTTTCTACTTCGTACTTCTTCCTTCATTATTAACCTCGAAATTACCATCAAATCGTTTTCCACTTCTAGGTTCTCCCACATCCGAATTTTGACTTGTTCTGCGACGTCGTCAAATTGTGCACCGCCATTAGTAAGTTCTATAATGTTCGCTTCCATCGGGAAATTCCTATAAAATACTGAACCGTGCAGTGCTCGTGCTGATGTGCGCAATCGCAATGTGCAAATACGGATACGATCGCTTCATCGAGAGAAAGTTTAACAGATGGAATTCAGTTGAAAAGGTAAGAAATTTCCGTTTGAATAAATTGAAATTACACGAAAAATTTATTAAGGATGCGTTCATCAGGAAATGGCCTGGTGTTTTCAGTCTACTTTACAAGATTCCGAACATTCGCATTCCCGAATTTTACACAGGTTCGTGCTTTACTTGTTCTTTATTGCTAATATCTCTTTACAATATACATTTATGTCCTTTATTGACCTGCACATTATATTCCTATCCTATTCAAATTTCGCAACATTTACGGTTCGAGATGAGATGTAGTATATTCAAAGGAATATTTTGTTACGTTTCCTTATTTAATCGATCCACTTTGTGAACAACGGCGATGTATCACGAGTGTCCATTTTCGAAATAGAAGTATAACTCATCGACTCATCTTTCAGAAGTCCAGAGGAATCATCAAGCGAACTGTTTTCTGTGTGATGGCCGTCTCGATGCGTTCCGATGTAGATCAAGAACAGTCAATACTTGGAATATACCTGACGATATGGATGGAGAGATCTTCGTTGTGCCTCCTCCAATAGTCAAGATCAGTGAGGAAGAAGGAATCAACAGCGCTGCTGCAAAGAAGTTGGGCATGCCCCATCTCTCTTAGTCAGGTCGCCTCAATCCAGTCGTTCCTGCTTTTACTTCTATCCAAATAATATCGCCAGTGATAAATTCGATCATCTTCTCTCTGCTAATATACGATCGCCTAACTGAGTATATATTTTTTTACTTTTCTCGCCCATCCCTCCACGTATACCTCAACGATCTGACATCTTCACATGTACTAATGTCTCTCCATAATCCTTAATTGTGCTTTTCACTTTCAGATATAATATTACCTTTGTGCAATAAACTCTTCCTTGTCATTGTTCCCATCTAGCGATCCTCAGATTAAATTCTTTCATAGAAAATATGTAAGCATGATACATTCTTAACTCTTATTTCATCCTCTTCCCTCAAGTTTCCTCAGGATAATCACAATCATTGATCACACGGTACTCAAACATTAATATGTTTTGATCACACCTTTTCCGGAGAGAACAATGGGGTCAGAACACTGTGGAGATACTCATACAGTCACTGACACGGAATTTAAATGAGAATAGAGCTTGTGAGGTGCTTTTTCAACTTCTCGTTTACTTTTCGGGATAGATGTCTCTCATCGCCTCATTTACTTTTTTTTTCTCATTTGCTGCTCTCATAATCCTTGGATAGGTTTTATGAATCACGGAAATATTTCATTTCTATATCGAACTTGTCTCGAACGGGTCAGTACACGAGTTAGTTAGGCATCATTTGAGTCTTTTGCATGAATTCAATCATAATTAATTTGCCTTTCTATCCTGTAATCAAGATCACTCCAATCAAGCAGGGATAATCAAGCCTATTTCGTGAGAAGAACATTGCCGTTGAAATGCGTCAGAGAGAGACTACATTTGCTTGATGGAATAGGCACGAGATTCTCTCTCTGTCCTATCACGAGCTATTACGAAGTTAGAGAGTATGGAGAAAGTGCACTTCTCATTTATCCCGCAAGCTCTCACCTCAGCTCTCACCTCCAGAGTCTCTCCCTAGTACTATCGTACATCGTCCACATTTCCGAACAAATGTACATTTTGTACATTTTGTACATTTCGAGCATTCGCTGAATTCGTAATGAAAATTTTTTATCATTGTTTTATATTTTTTGTCCACCCTCAATTCCGGGGATCGCACGGCAATCACACGGTGAAATATTCCTTTAAATAGGCAAAATTTGAATGCGGTAAACGAA